>JAVJIF010019388.1:0-105335 GCA_038442645.1 Agave tequilana | reverse complement strand
AAATGATGAATTTTTGAGGGGAGAGAGAGGCCTGCAGCAGCAGCCCTGCTGCTGTAGGCGGCGGGCGACGGGCGGCTGGGAGCAGGTGGCAGGGGAGGAAGTCAATGGAGGGAGAAAGAAAGAAAGAAAAAGAAAGAAATTTAAAGAAAGAAAAAAATAAGAGAAAAGAAAATAAAATAGTATAAAATTTTTTATTATTAAATAATTTATTTATTAAAATTCTAGAAGTACAAAGTAGGGGAATAGTGAAGGGAAAAAGTAAGAAAAGAAATCGTCGGTAAAAATATTATTATTTAAATGGGGCGAAATTTGACCGTCTCAGAAACGTTCCAAAAATTTTTTAAAATAGAAAATATTATTTTAAGATGCCCGATGAAATTAAATTTTAGAAATTTAATGTAGTTTTTAAATTAAAAATCTTGCAATCTTTCAGCGACACAGGCCGACACCAGAATCGTGAAATTTTGATAATTTAGAAAAATCTCAAAAATGCATTTAGTTAGAAATGAAATTATAAGAAGTAACGTGAAAGCTATTTTGAAATTCAATCCCACTTGAAACTAAAAATTCGGGAATCAGTCAGCGATGCCGAGCGACACCGGTTTTGGAGATTTTGCAGAAAAAATTCTGAAAAATTTTCAAAAAATATGAAAATCTAAATATTAGAAAACAGTGTCTGAAACTAAAATCGGTCAAATTGGACTATTAGAAAGGTCAATCGTCAGTATGTCAGTATCGGTTTCCGATCCGGGTCAGGGCTGACTCTAAGGCTGAGAATCCGGAACTGATACCTAAAACATGAGAAATCATAACTTAAAAACTATATCGGAAGAAAATTATAATAATACGATTGAAAAAGTCAGGACACTTATCTGGGTACGTATCCTGGGAATGGGGTGCTACTACAGTGTTCATATTAGAAAATTGTTAATTGTGTCAATTTTCATGAGTAGCTCATTGGTGGGACTTTTATGTAGGAGAGGCACCTTATCTTCGAAAGATGGCAATTAAAATTCCAAGTTTGACGAGTAGCTCATCCGGATGTAAAAGAATTGGAGTGTTTTTGAGTAGGTAAAGTTTAATAATCATAATCTATTTCACTATTGTTGTTATTTGACTCATTTCTCTTTATATGATGCTTAATTTATGTTCTTATATTAAATGTGCAGATACATACAAAGAAGAGGAATGACTAGATCCAAAGAGATTGAATGATCTAGTTTTTGTGAGATTCAATAGAAGAATGTTACAAAAAAAGACAGCAAAGTCAAAAAGTGGGAAGAGCAAGGATGTGCTCGTTGCTCCCGATGATTCAAGGGCTCTTCATTGAAAAAATCCTAGAGTTAAAGAAAGAGAGAACGAAGACGAAGAAGAGATCTTTTCGGTTCGGGTCTTTCATGAATTCTTGTTACCGAGGCTAGTGGAGCTAATGAAAACCCTTATAGATAGAATAAGAAAGAAGATCAAGGAGAATTAGTGATCAAGGAAGCTCACGTTGAGGTTGATATGGAGAAAGGTGTGAGTTGAGAGAATTTGGATGAGGGTGGTAATGATGATTCTGATGATTACGAGGCTCCTTCACCCGTGTTAGATGATGATGATGTTCATTATGAAGATGATGATGAGAATTAGTAGTCTAATAGATGCCTAGATGGAGGAGTCATTGTTCGGAGACTATAATGCAATTTTGTTATTTTGAAATTTGAAATATTTGTGTTGTCTTAATTAGGATTTCATATGTTTTTAATTTGAAAAACTTATTGTTGGCCCAAAAGGTTACACTCTCCATTTGTTTAGAGTTTGATGATAACAAAACAAATAAGAGCTATTTGGTACTAATAAGTTTGTTCAAGATAAGTTTCAGGTTAGTACCATATTTGGAGGCCATTGCTTAGCTTTTGCAAGAAATTCTAGGTTCATGGAACAAAGAAGACTTATGGCACATCAAGAAAGAAACTTAGAAGAAAAGGCTCTAGTAAGGCATTGCATGGGTCAAGAAGACTTCATTAGATTTGTTTTTAGTTTATAGTTTTGTTTTAAAAGAATAGTGAATAGGTTTGAAGCTCTATCACACACGTTTTTGCGCACATCTTATTTCAAAAGATATTCCCTATAATATGTACAAAATATTTTTGTATACAATCTTTTGCCTACAAACTCATTTTTATGTTTCATATATATCTCTATTCAAAACTGTAAGTTCACCTAGAGGGGGGGTGAATAGGTGATGGCTAATCTAATGGTCACTTAATGCCAAATAATGCAAATAATGCGGAAGCTAAAAGTAATTATGGCCTAATTAAATCTTTTACACTAAACACCACGTATAACCAAAGAGTGTTGCCGAATTCCCCGTGAAGGGTTCTGGACAAACTCCTCTAGATTCCCCTTGAATGGGTTGAGGTGCCGCGTTGGCTCTCTTGGTTGAATACAAGTGTTAGCAACAATCCCACGCAAGTATATATATCAATTATGCACACAAGATATATCAAGCATGTAAATGTAAAGACAATATAAGTTATGCAAGATATAAAGGAGATAGAGAGAGAGAGAGATGGCAATCGCAAACAAGGGTATGTTTCGAGGTTCGAGCACACTTACTCCACATCCCCGCCTTCGACACACGAAGGATTTCCACTATGCAAGATCCCAATGATCTCTCCTCGGTGCCGCAACACCTACAAGCCCTCGGACTCCCTAGTCCCGTACACACGCAAGCTCACTAGCTCGCCGAGGCCGCACCTCAAACCACCGAGTTCACACAAGAACTCTAAACCACCGCGAGCACACTTGCCCGCCTCCTCAAATGAACAAAGTAGAACTTTGGTGATCACAACTCTTGATCACCTAAAATCCTCTCACAATAACACTCCTATAGGGTAGATATAGCAATGGAAAGCTCAAGTGTTTGTGTGAGAAAACAAGAATGAAAGCTATGGTGAAAAACTTAAGAAATCTCTTTTAACACTCTTTATAAAATCTTCCCTTTAGATAGGAAATATTTGCTCACTATTTTGTGGAGAAAACTCTTCTGAAAGTATGGGAAAAACTGGCTCTAAAGGTCTCCAAAATCTTAGCTCAAAACAATGACCAACCCCCAAATTATAGGCCAGAAAAATATAGCCGTTGGGGTCTGTCAGAGCTGCCGGTCGACCGGTCCGGTCGACCGCCAACGGTCAAAAATCCGACCGTTAAGCCTCCTCCGGTCGACCGCCCGGTCGACCCAGAAATCCAGAGAGCAGAACTCTCTGCAGCGGTCGACCGTCCGGTCGACCGGACCACTGTGCTGCACAGACATGCACAAGTCTGTGCACGTCGGTCGACCGTGGGTCGACCGGCCATGGTGCGGTCGACCGCTCGGTCGACCGACCAGTCTGTCAGCCAGTTCTAGGTCTGGAAAAATTGGTTTAAAAATATTTTTAAAATCTTTTAACACTTATAAAAATTCCATAAACTTGTTTTAACATTCTATATTGAAAACCAAACTTGTGATAAAAATTTCAAGACATATATCAACATATTCATATCATTTCAGCGTCTTGCAAATTTTATCAAAAATCAAAACATGTATTTTTCAAACTTGGTTTCATAACTTCACAAAATATAAAAATAAGATATTTGATTTCATTTTAAAGCATAGTGTGTATGAATATGATCCACTACACAATCATAATGTAATATCTATATTTTTGAAAAAGCTCTAAACTTGGTTTTGGTTTAAAGATATGTATATGATAAATACCAAAAGCCAAACTTGTATTTTCCAAAATGAAAAATCTTTTGTAAACCAAAAAATCTTTTATGAAAACAATTCTAAATCAAGAGTGTGTGTGCATGGTATACTTGAGCAATCCACCAACTATCTATCCTTTACATTTTTAACTAAAACAAAAACAAAATCTTATACCTAGACACAAGTCTTCATCTTCTTGAAGTCTTCACTTGAAGGCTTCTCATCTTCTTGACTTGGTCCAAGCTTGATCCAAAAGCTCCTTGGATCACACCGTGCTAGCTCCAAATCTTGATATTTTGTCCTTTGTTGAGCTATGCACCTACTAAGATCTTGATAATGAATCTGTCACCAATCAAACACAAGATCATTAGTAAATATAACTTCATGAGTTGATCATCATCAAAACTAGGGTGATAGGCCTTTGGGCCAACAATCTCCCCCTTTTTGATGATGACAAAACTCATGGAGTTATATATGCATGGATTAAAGTAAAGCTTCAAGAAGCTCCCCCTTAACTCATGCATAACAATAAATAATAGATATGACAATAAAACTCATCAATATGTATGCAAATGATGGAGATGAAACAAAATAAATCTTATTCTCCTATTTGTAAAACAAAACATATATGCATAGATAACAAGGAAGACAAATACTACTCCCCCTTAAGCAATGAAAACATGCATATACTCATATACTTCTCCCCTTTTTGTCAATCATCAACAAAGGGTTCAAAGTAAGATCAAATCAAACAAATTTTCTCCCCCTTTTTGTCAAAAACAAAAAGATCAAGAAGGGGTAAAACAAATCAATCAATAAAGATTTATATGCGATATACATTCATGAAGAGGAAGACGCTAAGTTAGCTTCCCTACACATATGCATTACATGAAGAAGGGATGACAAGCCCTAACTCACATAACACATATTATGTAATGCATAAGAGGAGATGTGAAGCTCCCCCTACACACGTATATCATATAAAGAAGAGTTGTCAAGCTCCTCAATCTATAATATACTCAACATGAATCTATATGAAGAGAGATGTTAAGCTCTCTTTGCATATAGGAAATACAAATCAAACATTTTGAATTTTTCTTTAAAATTTGAACTTACTTAATAAAACACATTTGAGATATCAACATATATTTTTTTATTTTGATATCAATAAAAAAAAAAATTTTTTATTTTTCATCATAAACTTTGTGTTTTTTAAAAATGTGAGCCAATTGATTGAAGGTAAGTTAAGCACATGAAAATCATATATATGTATGAGAAATGAGTATACCAATTGAAATTGATACATACATATATATAAGAAAACAAAATATGAGTATATACAAAATAAGTTCATATTGATACCAATTGAAACGATTCAATGATACCAATTGACATAACAATAAAATCAAGTGTATATCTCATAACCTACCACCCTTCATATGCACAAGGTAAAAGATTTTCAATGAAGCATACAAGACATAAACGCCCATCCATCCTCCCATGGATGGTAGGGGTTTTCAAAATAGATTTGAAAATAAGCTTAGTTTGAAAAACTCTACCAAATGAAGGGATTGCACTAGTTAATATGATAATATTTTAAAAACTAGTACGAAATCCTTCAAGTAAGGAATAAAGCAAAAAGAAATGTCAATAAATCTCAATATTCCTTTAAATAAGAAAAACATGAAAATCATCACAAAATTTTTAATTAATTTTTTTTATTTAAAAAATATATTTCAAGATATATGTATGTTTTGACAACACAATAAGTATACATACATATCTCTTAAACACGATTGAGTCCATATAAATAGATTTGCATTAAAGGCAAATGACTCAAGAGGTATACATGTATATCTTAAAGTTTGGCAAAATACACATATACATGAAATGAAAAGCACATGATCATAAATCAAATCCAAGAAGTGAGAATACAAGTTTAAAGATGTATGTATCATCAAAACTAAGCAATACAAGCACATTTCATGGGTTCAAATAAGCATTCAAGCACAAATATAAATAAATTTATTTGTGCCCCATGATATGTACAAGTATAAATCCTAGTGTTGATAAAACTAACATATAAACTAATATTCAAATCATGAAGCATCAAATCTTTTAGAAAAATAGAATCATGTGGAAATCTTAAAAACTATTTGAAGAATAAATAACTAGTATAAATTGTTTTTGAAAAACTAGCTAAAGATCCTTCAAATATATCAAATCTTATGTTTTTCATAAATATAACTAGATACATAAAAATTTAAGCACTCATGGTCTATAAAGCTCAAAATAATTTTTAACAAAAGTGTGAGTGTTAAATGATCATGTAAATAGCATTTTTATGAAAATAGTCAATGAAGCTCATGAGAAACATTTTTAACAAAAAACACGAAAAATCAAAACACTAATCTTCATGGTATATGTATGATTAATCCAATCCTAACAATACACATACATATCCCAAATATTAAAGGAGTCTATTAATGATGTTTGCATGAAGGCAAGAGACTCACGGGTATACATGTATATTTATTAGATTTGAATAAAGAATACATATACATGAGTAAAGCATAAAGTAGGTAAAACATGTATAAAAGAGAATCATCAAAACTAGTCTATACATATGCATATAATGGATACAAATGAGCATGAAGTTCAATCATATATGAGTCAATTGTAATTCACTATTTGTACATGTATATATGCAAGTTTTGATAAAATCTACATTTAAACTAGTTCATACCACATGAAGCACAAAGATACATAAAACATGAACATGCTATAATTATGATAAATGAACTAGCATGAACATAAAAAGTAGGAGTTTAGAAATTGTTACCAAATCCAAAGCTCCTAATGTGGTGGCCTTTCCACCAAAATTTCTTGATAGCGATGCATCCAGGTGTATGTCCATCAAGTCCATTGCATCCACTACCAAGGCACCAATCCTCTCACGTTTTGTGAGAGCCCTCACCTACATCAAAAGCAAAAGGTGGGGGTTTTGGTACCCATATTTTCTTGGGTCCTTTGGGTTAGACTTGTAAGGAACCCAAAATCTTTTATAATTAGCAAAATTTAGAGAATTAATATTATCATAACAAAACTTTGCTAAATGGCCTTTGCGGCACAATGTGTACATATGTACACCTTAGTATGCTTATGTGTAGGAGTGTGATCATGTTGTGCAACATAAGCATGATGATGTGCATGAATAGATGGAGTTTGTTTCTTTGAAAACAAAGACTCCAATTTAGTATGATTAAATGCACATGAGTTCAAAGTTGAACTCAAACCATCCATTTTATCTTTCAAATTCTTAATCTCATTAGTTGTGGCGTGTAAAGCATGGTGAGATATAGAATCATTTTTCTTTTTCTTTTGTGAAACAAAATCTTTTTCTTTTTCACAAATTTTTCTTTTTAAAGATTTATTTTCTTGAAAAACACTTTCTCTTTGTTTTCCACCAAATCAATCTTATCTTTCAAAATAGTGTTCCCTTCACATAAATCATTCAATTTGTAAGCAAGGAAACATTCTCATTTTTCAAATCATTGTTTTCTTTTTCTAAGCATGCCATTTTATTTTCTAATGAATCTTTTTCATTAAGCATGGCATCAAATTCTTTTTCAAGTTATTGTTGTCTTTTTCTAAACATGCAATGTTAGATTTAAAAGAGTCTTGTTCTACATGCATGCAAGCAATATTCTTTTTCAAATTTTTATTTTCCTTTTTAATCATGTCATATTTTTCAAGCAATAGATGACAAAAAGTAGATAGCTCATCATATGACATATCCTCATCATCGGATTCGGAGTTTACCTCAAGGGGGTTATCCCCTTGGACCATGTAGCACTTGTTGGAAGTGTCGCTTCCAATGTCCGAGTCACTCCCCGCATAGTATAGATCTTTTTCGCCGAGGGAGGTGATGATGTTCCATACTACAAAAGCCGATTCAACATTAGAAACCCTAGATAAATAATCATCATTTAGGGTTGACTTGATAGCATGAAGGGCTTTTGCATTAGCCTCAAAATTCTTACCATCTAAAGAATATGCATTATTAGTAGTGGCAAGATATACATGAATGCCTAAGGCTTTGAGGTACAATGACATCTTAACCTTCCAAATTTGGATGTTAAGGATGTCAAAGGTGGGTGGTGACATGAAGTCCATGGTGTGTATACAAATCTTGTGATTAGCCTAAAAATGAGGATCTTTAACTCTAGGTTGTAGACCCAAATCAGAGTACCAAGCTCTGATACCAATTGTAAGTTCACCTAGAGGGGGGTGAATAGGTGATGGCTAATCTAATGGTCACTTAATGCCAAATAATGCAAATAATGCGGAAGCTAAAAGTAATTATGGCCTAATTAAATCTTTTACACTAACACCACGTATAACCAAAGAGTGTTGCCGAATTCCCGTGAAGGGTTCTGGACAAACTCCTCTAGATTCCCCTTGAATGGGTTGAGGTGCCGCGTTGGCTCTCTTGGTTGAATACAAGTGTTAGCAACAATCCCACGCAAGTATATATATCAATTATGCACACAAGATATATCAAGCATGTAAATGTAAAGACAATATAAGCTATGCAA
Source organism: Agave tequilana (assembly GCA_038442645.1). Classification (NCBI taxonomy): domain Eukaryota; kingdom Viridiplantae; phylum Streptophyta; class Magnoliopsida; order Asparagales; family Asparagaceae; genus Agave; species Agave tequilana. Next base: position 97,004 of record JAVJIF010019388.1, on the reverse strand, counting down.
GATATAAAGGAGATAGAGAGAGAGAGAGAGAGATGGCAATCGCAAACACAAGGGTATGTTTCGAGGTTCGAGCACACTTGCTCTACATCCCCGCCTTCGACACACGAAGGATTTTCACTATGCAAGATCCCAATGGATCTCTCCTCGGTGCCGCAACACCTACAAGCCCTCGGACTCCCTAGTCCCGTACACACGCAAGCTCACTAGCTCGCCGAGGCCGCACCTCAAACCACCGAGTTCACACAAGAACTCTAAACCACCGCGAGCACACTTGCCCGCCTCCTCAATGAACAAAGTAGAACTTTGGTGATCACAACTCTTGATCACCTAAAATCCTCTCACAATAACACTCCCTATAGGGTAGATATAGCAATGGAAAGCTCAAGTGTTTGTGTGAGAAAACAAGGATGAAAGCTATGGTGAAAAACTTAAGAAATCTCTTTTAACACTCTTTATAAAATCTTCCCTTTAGATAGGAAATATTTGCTCACTATTTTGTGGAGAAAACTCTTCTGAAAGTATGGGAAAAACTAGCTCTAAAGGTCTCCAAAATCTTAGCTCAAAACAATGACCAAACCCCCAAATTTATAGGCCAGAAAAATATAGCCGTTGGGGTCTGTCAGAGCTGCCGGTCGACCGGTCCGGTCGACCGCCAACGGTCAAAAATCCGACCGTTACAGCCTCCGGTCGACCGCCCGGTCGACCCAGAAATCCAGAGAGCAGAACTCTCTGCAGCGGTCGACCGTCCGGTCGACCGGACCACTGTGCTGCACAGACATGCACAAGTCTGTGCACGTCGGTCGACCGTGGGTCGACCGGCCATGGTGCGGTCGACCGCTCGGTCGACCGACCAGTCTGTCAGCCAGTTCTAGGTCTGGAAAAATTGGTTTAAAAATATTTTTAAAATCTTTTAACACTTATAAAAATTCCATAAACTTGTTTTAACATTCTATATTGAAAACTAAACTTGTGATAAAAATTTTCAAGACATATATCAACATATTCATATCATTTCAGCATCTTGCAAATTTTATCAAAAATCAAAACATGTATTTTTCAAACTTGATTTTCATAACTTCACAAAATATAAAAACAAGATATTTGATTTCATTTTAAAGCATAGTGTGTATGAATATGATCCACTACACAATCATAATGTAATATCTATGTTTTTGAAAAAGCTCTAAACTTGGTTTTGGTTTAAAGATATGTATATGATAAATACCAAAAGCCAAACTTGTATTTTTTCAAAATGAAAAATCTTTTGTAAACCAAAAAATCTTTTATGAAAACAATTCTAAATCAAGAGTGTGTGTGTATGGTATACTTGAGCAATCCACCAACTATCTATCCTTTACATTTTTAACTAAAACAAAAACAAAATCTTATACCTAGACACAAGTCTTCATCTTCTTGAAGTCTTCACTTGAAGGCTTCTCATCTTCTTGACTTGGTCCAAGCTTGATCCAAAAGCTCCTTGGATCACACCGTGCTAGCTCCAAATCTTAATATTTTGTCCTTTGTTGAGCTATGCACCTACTAAGATCTTGATAATGAATCTGTCACTAATCAAACACAAGATCATTAGTAAATATAACTTCATGAGTTGATCATCATCAAAACTAGGGTGATAGGCCTTTGGGCCAACAAAAACTACTTTGTTTAATTTTAAATTCCCTTCAAAATTCTGTTTCTGTTTTGACTTTTGACCTGATTCGGTCGACCGATCGGCCGACCGACCCTGTGTCAGGTCAAGTCGGTCGACCGTCCCAGTCGACCGAGGTTCTGGCAGCAGGTGCGTATCCGTGTGCACGTTTCACAGTCGACCGAGCGGTCGACCGAAACCTGCCTGACTGTAAGTCGATTGCTCTCTATATTTTTCGGCCGACCGAGAGCCGGCAACGGCTCTTATTTTTGAACATCGGTCGACCGACCGGTCGACCGAAAGAGCCGTTTGAACAGTAACGGCTATTTTTCTGAGCTGTTTATTTTTGTCTTTTCTTTCTAAAAAGGGTTTAAATGATATTTGCTGATCCTAATACTTCCTAATTAGCCTTAAGTGAGTTTTATCTTTAAACCTTAGCCCTCTACTATAAATAGGGGTGTTTAGGGAGAGGTTCTTTACAACAAAAATTTGCAAAAATTTCAAAAGTTTAAGGCATTCAAAAGAGCTTTGTTTCTTGGTTTTTGTGCTGAAATTCTCTCTCATTTTCTGAAGTGTTTTTCAAAACTCTCTGATTTAGTTTTCTTTTTCACATACAAACAAGAGCTTCAATCCTACTCATTGTTCTATAAGGATTTTGTAAGGGAAAAGATTTTTTTAAGAGAGAGTTTGTGGTCTTCTGATCACCAAGAGATACTTGTACTTGAGATTGTAGAGTTGGGACTCCGGTGTATTTGTAACATCTTTGTGAAGTTATAGTGGTTAGAAATCCTTCTGGGGAAGGCGGGGACGTAGAGCTGGGTGCTCGACCTCGGAAAAATTCTCGGTGTTTGCATTTGGTTTACTTGCACTTGCTTCTTGCTTTACTTTCATTGCTCTTGTTACTTGCTTGCTATTTTCATTGCAATATTCACTTGTTTTCATTCATCTTGTCAATCAAAGTCCCATACAATAAGATTGCATTGTGCAACTCCAAGTCATATCCAGAGGAATCATGAGGAAGGAGTTCAGAGCCCTTCACGGGGAATCCGGCTTTTAATCTTGTTTTGGGAGATTGTTGCATCATAATTTTTATTTGGGCATTGATTAGCATTATCACTTATTCACCCCCTCCCCCTCTAGGTAATTTTCAATTGGTATCAGAGCTTGGACTCTAGGTTTGACTTAACATCCTTAGAGAGATCCTAAAAATTTGCTAATCAACATTTGCATTCATCCATTCATTCACTAGTAAACATGGCCGATAACATCAAAATCCCTCCTAAATTTGATGGACTCAATTTTCCTATTTGGAGGTTAGGATGACTATTTTCTTACAATCTTTAGGTAGCCTAGTTGCTAAATCCTTGACCAAACCCTATGTTGTACCTGATAGTGATGAAAGCACTTGGACCGAATTTACCTTTAGAGAATATGAGGCTAACTCAAAGGCCCAAAACTCCCTCCTAACCGCCTTGAATGAGGATGACCTTACACGGGTAATACATTGCCAATCCGCCTATGAGATTTGGCAACATTTGTTAGTCACGCACGAGGGGACATCACAAGTAAAGAGAGCTAAGATAGATCTCTTGAGGTCCCAATATGAATCTTTTAAAATGATTGATGATGAATCTATTGATTGCATGATTACAAGGTTTACTAAAATCACCAATGCTCTTTCCTCTTTAGGTGATGATATTTCCAATGATCAAAAGGTACGAAAAGTGATTCGGGCTCTTCCTTCTTCATGGGAGATAAAGGCCACCACCTTGAAAGAGTTGAATGACAAGGACGAAATGGACCTCATTAGTCTCATTAGAAACTTGAAGACTCATGAGATAGAAAAGAAGGCAAGAGAAGAAGCCGCTCCTCTGAAGAAGAAATCCAAAGCCTTCAAGTCTTCCTCCACTCTTGATGACGAAGAAGAAGATGAGGAGCTCTTCCTTCTTGTGCGAAACGTGAAGAGAATGTACCGTAAGAACAAACTCAACTTTAGAAGGAAGTTTGAAGGAAAAGAGAGAGGAGAATCATTTGCTACAATTGCCGAAAGCCCGGACACATCATGGCGGATTGCCCGGATTTCAAGAAGAAGATGACTTCCTCCTTCAAGCCAAAGAAGCCGGTGGAAAAGAAAGCTTACAAAGCCACATGGGATTCGGAAAGCGAATCGAAGATGAGGTGGACACGGCGAACATGTGTTTCATGGCAAACACACCAAAGGTAACCCCACAACCTCTTGATGAAGATGATAAATTAAGTAAGAAGTTATTGTACATGCTTTTGTTGAACTCTCGGAAACCTATAACAATAAAAAGATTGAATGTTCTAAATTAGAAAGAAAGTTGCTTTTCTTAAAAATCAACTTGCTATTATTTCTAGAGAAAAAGATGAAATTTCTTCCAATCTCATTTCTACTTAAAATGAATTTAGTGCTTACAAAGTAGCTTGTAAAGCAAAATTTCCTAAGATTGATGAAAAAAAAATTTCTTCTTTAAAAACTAGAATTGTTGATTTTGAAAAGGTTTTGAAGGATTGTGCCTTTAACACTAAGAAACTTGAAGAATGTTTTCTAAAAAGCACACTTCTCATGTTAAAGATTCTCATGTTAAGATTCCTCATGCTCACACTTCACACAACACTTATGCTAAATCCACACATGCTCACAAGTCTCACACTCACTATGCTTTTAAATATGGTAGAGTGTATAGATGTACTTATTGTGGTAAGAATGGACATTTGGCTAAGTTTTGTTATGACCAAATAAATAGATCAAATAATCTTGTTTGGGTTCATGGCACTAACTCCTTAGGACTCGAGAAAATGTGGGTACCAAAATCAAGTCCTAAATTATTTGATGTAGGTACACACTAAGGCTCCAAGACGTAAGGAGCGGTGGTACCTTGATAGTGGTTGTTCAAGACACATGACATGGGATATCAATAACTTTACAACCCTATCAAGGTACATGGAAGGTGGCACCGTCACCTTCGGGGATGACTCCAAGGGCACTATCATCGGTATAGGTAACATTCAAATTGGTGCATCTCGTATTCTAGAAAATGTAGTTCTTGTTGATGGTTTGAAGCATAACTTGCTTAGTATTAGTCAACTTTGTGACCGTGGACTTAAAGTTATTTTTGATGATTCTTCTTGCAAGATTTTTGATGTTAAAACTAATGATTGTATTCTCACCAGTTTTCGTGACAATAATGTTTATATCATTGACATGCTTAATTTAGATTGTTCTACTAAATGCTTGAATGCTTTTGATGAAAATTCTTGGTTTGGCATAGAAGATTAGGACATGCATCTTTTGACTATCTTTCTAGGATTAATTCTAAGGAATTGGTGAAGGGTATACCTTACTTGAAGTTTGAGAAAAACCGCATTTGTGGTGCGTGGCAACTTGGGAAACAAACCAAGTCTTCCTTCAAACCAATCAAGGATATCATGTCAATTAGGCCATTAGAATTAATTCATATGGATCTTTTTAGACCAACTAAAACTAAGAGTTTAAATGGTAGTAGATTCGTATTTGTTTTAGTTAATGATTTTCCCGTTTCACTTGGGTTTTCTTTTTGAAACACAAAGATCAAACTTTTTCTCATTTCAAAGTTTTTCGAAAAAGGGTTGAAAAAGAAAAAGGTTTTTCGATTTTGAAAATAAGGAGTGATAGAGGTGGTGAGTTTGTTAACCAACTCTTCATGACTTATTGTGATGAAAAGGGAATCAAGCATGAAATGTCATGTCCTAGAACTCCACAACAAAATAGAGTTGTAGAAAGGAAAAATAGAATACTTCAAGAGATGGCTAGGACCATGATAAGTGAATATGACCTCCCTCAATATTTATGGGCCGAGGCCGTAAACACCGCATGCTATATTTCAAATCGTATTTATTTGTGTAAAAATTCTTCCAAAACATCTTTTGAAATGTATCATTCTAGAAAACCTAATGTTTCATATTTCAAAATTTTTGGATGCAAGTGTTTTGTTTTAAATACTAAAGATAACTTGGGTAAATTTGATGCTAAGGCTTATGAAGCAATCTTTGTTGGAATTCTACTACTAGCAAAACTTATAGAGTATTCAATAGATCTTCACTTACTATTGAAGAATCCACGCATGTTAAATTTGAAGAATCTAATGTAGTTGTTGAGAACGTTGTAGAGATTGACCCATTAGGTGAAGACATGGAGAGACTATCCTTGAAGGACTCACCCGCTTAAGAAGAAAAGTAAGAATCAATTGGTGATGTTCAAGAGGATAAAGAGGAAAGCTCTCAACTGCTTCCTAAAGATTGGAGATATGCTACAAACCATCCCAAGGAACTCATCTTAGGTGATGTCTCTAAAGGGGTAACAACTCGCTCCAAGCTCCATGACTTATGTGGTAACTTGCTTTCATTTCTCATTTTGAACCCAAAAGCATCCTCGAAGCCGAGGCGGACTCATATTGGTTGCTAGTCATGCAAGAGGAACTCAATCAATTTGAGCGCAACCAAGTTTGACACCTTATTCTTAGGCCCCACGATAGACCAATAATTGGTACTAAGTGGATCTTTAGAAACAAGATGGATGAGTCCGGTAATGTCATTAGGAATAAAGCTAGGTTAGTGGCCCAAGGTTACACTCAAGTTAAGCGAATTGACTTTGAGGAGACCTTTGCACCCGTAGCATGGCTTGAAGCCATACGGATGACACTAGATTTTGCATCTTTTAAAAATTTTAAACTTTTTCAAATGGATGTGAAAAGTGCATTTTTGAATAGTTTTATACATGAAGAAGTTTATGTTGAACAATCTCCCGGCTTTGTTGATCATTTTCATCCTAATTTTGTTTTTAAACTTGATAAAGCTTTGTATGGATTGAAACAAGCTCCAAGAGCTTGGTATGAAAGGCTTTCTAGTTTTCTCATTTCAAATGATTTGTTAAAGGCAAAGTAGACACAACTCTTTTTACTAAGCATGTTGATAATAACATTTTAATTGTGTAAATTTATGTTGATGATATAATTTTTGGATCTTCTAATGAGTTTTTATGCAAGGAGTTTGAAAAGGTTATGCAATGTGAGTTTGAAATGTCTTCCATGGGTGAATTGAATTTCTTTCTTGGACTCCAAATCAAGCAATTGCAAGATGAGAATTTCATATGTCAAGCCAAGTACGCAAAGGAACTCGTAAAGAAGTTTGGACTTGAGGGCTCTAAAGTTTGCAACACTCCCATGGCAACTACAACCAAGCTTGATAAGGATGACCAAGGTAAAAATATTGATATTAAATTGTATAGAAGCATGATAGGTAGTCTTTTATATTTGACGGCAAGTAGGCCGGACATAATGTTTAGTGTGTGTCTTTGTGATAGATTTCAATCGTGTCCCAAAGAGTCCCATCTTATTGCGGTAAAACGCATTATTCGTTACATTAAGGGCACAATTGGAATGGGTCTTTGGTATCCGAAAACCGGAGATTTCTCAATGACGAGTTATTCGGATGCCGACTATGCGGGTTGTAGAGTAGATAGAAAGAGTACTAGTGGGACATGTCAATTTCTTGGTAATTGTCTTGTTTCATGGTCCTCTAGGAAACAAAATTTTGTAGCTCTCTCAACCGCCGAGGCGGAGTATGTTGCGCGGGGGCTTGTTGTGCACAAGTCCTTTGGATGAAACATACTCTCCTTGATTATGATTTGCATTATAACCATATAAAAATATTTTGTGATAATACTAGTACTATACATATGACTAAGAATGCAAATCAACATAGTAAGACCAAGCACATTGAGATTAGATATCACTTTCTTAGAGATCATTTTGAGAAAGGAGATATAGATATTGATTATGTTTCTACGGATTTGCAACTTGCCGATATTTTCACTAAACCACTTGATTTTGCTAGATTTTCTTTTATTTGTGGTGAACTTAATGTTTGTGTTATTGAATAAAAATGTTTTCTTAACCCTTTTTGATGTATGACAAAAAGGGGGAGAATGTGTTTATATATAATGGTTTTTTTTCATAAAATTCTTGTATTTGAGTTTAAGTGTTTTGCAAGTGTTCTAGTCTCATGGTTTATGCTTGCAACTCATATGGTTTTTCTTTGTTTAACATGGTATAATTTGAGGGTTTCTTTGTTTAACATGGCATAATTTGAGGGGGAGCTTACACCCTCTCTTTTATTTTTTTATATAGCCTATTTGTTTTGTCATCATTAAAAAGGGAGAGATTGTTGGCCCAAAAGGTTACACTCTCCATTTGTTTAGAGTTTTGATGATAACAAAACAAATAGGCTATATAAAAAATAAAAGAGAGGGTGTAAGCTCCCCCTCAAATTATGCCATGTTAAACAAAGAAACCCTCAAATTATGCCATGTTAAACAAAGAAAAACCATATGAGTTGCAAGCATAAACCATGAGACTAGAACACTTGCAAAACACTTAAACTCAAATATAAGAATTTCATGAAAAAAAAACATTATATATAAACTCATTCTCCCCCTTTTTGTCATACATCAAAAAGGGTTAAGAAAACATTTTTATTCAATAACACAAACATTAAGTTCACCACAAATAAAACAAATAAGAGCTATTTGGTACTAATAAGTTTGTTCAAGATAAGTTTCAGGTTAGTACCATATTTGGAGGCCATTGCTTAGCTTTTGCAAGAAATTCTAGGTTCATGGAACAAAGAAGGCTTATGGCACATCAAGGAAGGAACTTAGAAGAAAAGGCTCTAGCAAGGTATTGCATGGGTCAAGAAGACTTCATTAGATTTGTTTTTAGTTTATAGTTTTGTTAAAGAATAGTGAATAGGTTTGAAGCTCTATCACACACGTTTTTGCGCACATCTTATTTCCAAAGATATTCCCTATAATATGTACAAAATATTTTTGTATACAATCTTTTGCCTACAAACTCATTTTTATGTTTTATATATATCTCTATTCAAAACTATTTTGTTTAATTTTAAATTCCCTTCAAAATTCTGTTTCTGTTTTGACTTTTGACCTGATCCGGTCGACCGATCGCCGACCGACCCTGTGTCAGGTCAAGTCGGTCGACCGTCCCAGTCGACCGAGGTTCTGGCAGCAGGTGCGTATCCGTGTGCACGTTTCACAGTCGACCGAGCGGTCGACCGAAACTTGCCTGACTGTAAGTCGTTTGCTCTCTGTATTTTTTGGCCGACCGAGCGGCCGACCGAGAGCCGGCAACGGCTCTTATTTTTTGAACATCGGTCGACCGACCGGTCGACCGAAAGAGCCGTTGAACAGTAACGGCTATTTTTCTGAGCTGTTTTATTTTTTTCTTTTTCTTTCTAAAAAGGGTTTAAATGATATTTGCTGATCCTAATACTTCCTAATTAGCCTTAAGTGAGTTTTATCTTTAAACCCTAGCCCTCTACTATAAATAGGGGTGTTTAGGGAGAGGTTCTTTACAACAAAAATTTGCAAAAATTTCAAAAGTTTAAGGCATTCAAAAGAGCTTTGTTTCTTGGTTTTTGTGCTGAAATTCTCTCTCATTTTCTGAGGTGTTTTTCAAAACTCTCTGATTTAGTTTTCTTTTTCACTTACAAACAAGAGCTTCAATCCTACTCATTGTTCTATAAGGATTTTGTAAGGGAAGAGATTTTTTTTTAAGAGAGAGTTTGTGGTCTTCTGATCACCAAGAGATACTTGTACTTGAGATTGTGGAGTTGGGTACTCCGGTATATTTGTAACATCTTTGTGAAGTTATAGTGGTTAGAAATCCTTCTGGGGAAGGCGGGGACGTAGAGCTGGGTGCTCGAACCTCGGAAAAATTCTCGGTGTTTGCGCTTAGTTTACTTGCTCTTGCTTCTTGCTTTACTTTCATTGCTCTTATTACTTGCTTGCTATTTTCATTGCAATATTCACTTTTTTTCATTCATCTTGTCAATTAAAGTCCCATACAACAAGATTGCATTGTGCACCTCCAACTCATATCCAGAGGAATCACGAGGAAGGAGTTCAGAGCCCTTCACGGGGAATCTGGCTTCTAATCTTGTTTTGGGAGATTGTTGCATCATAATTTTTATTTGGGCATTGATTAGCATTATCACCTATTCACCCCCCCCCCCTCTAGGTGATTTTCACTTATCACTTTTGTGTGTTGGATTGCTAAGTAGTTTATGTTGTGATGCTGATGTGTTAATAATGATTTTTAATTAAGTCCTATGTAGTACTATAGTAGATGACCTGTTATTTATTAAATTGTGATGTTGATGATTTGATTATTTTGATTGATATATTGACTAATTTTTTATTTATCTTATTTGCAAGTAAGTTTGATTTATATTTATGCTGCGAAATTGAAAAACTTGGATCACTAAAGCAAAGAGATAAGTTCTTTTACTTATTTTTTATTATTTATTCTTATTGTCTTGTTGTTCATCATATCATGGTGTAACACTTCACATTTATATTGTCTATTATAATATTTAAGCATTTTCAACAGTTAACTGTATATATTCATATGTAGTTGTGTATAAATATAATTAATTATGTTAAAAAATTCAATTTCAATTAATCTCTGATTAATCCCTAATTAATCCGATTAATCATTATTCAGTGTTGGACCGCACGATTAATGAACCAATTTTTAGAAACTGCTAGAGACAAATATTTTTTTAATTTTCTTTTCTGAAAAAAAACTTCTTACAAGTTACAGTTCACTCAAATTGGTTTGTAGAAAAAAAGAAACAAACAAATAGAGACTGTGTGCGAAAAATGGTTGTGCAAGTGGACCACATTAAACCCGGATGAATATTGCCATTTTTCTTTTGATAAGACCTACAAGTAGGGGTGCAATAAGATCGGATACGATTCAGATATTATCTTTACCTTATCCATATCTGCGCCCAATCTTCAGATGCAGATACAGATATGGATATTGGTGAGTGTAAAAAAATGATATCTGTTGTAACACCCCGTTCCCAGAATACGTACTTATCTGCGTATTCAATTTTTTCGATCATATTTTTTTATTTATTCCCTTCTCGTATTTGTTTAGTTGAATTAGTCTTTCTGGTAGTCTAAATTGACTGATTTTAGTTTCAAACACTATTTCCCAATATTGTAGATTTTTCATGATTTTTCAGATTTTTTTGAATTATTTTTATAAACACCTAAAATTGGGATTAGATTAATCGGTGCCGCTGGTTTATTTCTGAATTTTTAACTTACAAATGGAGTCAAATTTTGAGAAACCACTTTCACATATTTGCTTAAAATAATATTTACTATCTTAATTCATTTTTTAGGAATTTTCAGAATTTATCAGATTTCTGCCAGATTTGGTGTCGACCGATATTAGCGGTCGATTCCAGAATTTTTAATTTAAAAACTATAAAGAATTTCTTGAAATGGATTTCACCGTGATTCTTAGAATAATATTCTTGATTTTTGAGAATTTTTGCGGGTCGTTCCGAGATACTTGATTTTCGGACGATTCCGGTATTTTTCCGAAAGTTTTCCGCATCCGCAACTGAATCCCGGGAATCCGCTACTCTAATTATTTTCACTTTTCTTCCAAGAGAATATCTTCTTTTTTTCATTTTCTTTTCCTTTTTCCTTTTTCCTTTTTCTTTCCTTCCTTTTCCTTCCACCAAATTCTCCAAAATTCTCCATTCTTCCATTACCTTCTACAACTTTTCATCAAAAATATCTTCTCCAAAATATCTAAAACCACTCAAACCCCTCTCCCATCACCATGGCCGGCCAAGAGACACCTCACCTCTCCATTTTTATAAAAAAAACCCCTCCCTAAACACTTTTACATCACCTTCACAACTCCAATTCATATATAAACTTTCCTTCTTCTTTCCACTTCATTTTTCTCTTCACCAACACCTTGACCACCACCAACTCCTCCTTCATCTCCACCACAACCACCACAATCACAACTTCTCCAACTGCCTACCTTCATCTTCTTCCTCCTCCTTCTCCATTTAAACCACCACAAACTCCAAAAACTCCACCAAAATCCAAAACATCCCCTTTACCTTTTCCAAACATACCACCACTAAAATCCTTCACCAAACCATCACCCCACCACCATATCCAAGGCCGGCCACCCTCCTTGGCTAGGGGCCGAGCTCTTCTTCGTCGGCACATCTCCGATGATTATTCCGGTAATCATTTACGATTATTCCGGTAATCATTCCGGTGTCAATTTCGACGACAACACTAACGTTACCACCACCATCTTTTCTTAACCTTTTCATCACCATCTCCTCTACTATTCACCACCACCATCTTCACTTCCACCATCACTTTCACCATCACAACACCACCTCCATCTCCACTACTTCAACCTCCAAACAAATCACCTCCTTCACTTTCTTTTCTTACTCCATCAAAATCCATCTTTTTCACCAAATAACACCACCACCAACAAAATCACCTTTCCCTTCCTCTCTCCCTCCCCCTCCTTGAGGCCGGCCACTTCCAAGGCCACCAAGGGGTGGCGTACCACCCCTAGGGCCGGCGGCCACCCAAGGGCCAAGCCCCCCTTTCCTTTGCTCGCTTGGTGATTTTCCTCTCCCGGAATTCGGACGCGCAAAGCTTCAAAAGTGGCGTTTTAGGCGAGTGACTTTCCTCGCCAAGAAAATGGACTTGTATTAAAATTAGTAGTATGTTATATTTAGTATCAGTATGGTATGGTTGTACGGGTGTGTGTGTTGTATTCTGTGGACATGTCTTGACTTGAACCAGACTGATATATTGTAATGCTTGTAATAGGATAGAACAACTCGTGCGGGCACTCGATACCAACTTTGGGTTTCTGCCCACTCCTGGGATGGCTAGTAGCCACCGGAAGTGCGCTTCAACCCCGACGTTCTTGGCCTCCGGACCCTTCAGCCTCCGGTCTCTCACTATCTCGAAAGAGAAGTGAGTTGAGACCGTCAGGTTTCTCAGCCTCCGGTCTCTCACTATCTCGAAAGAGAAGTGAGTTGAGACCGTCAGGTCTCTCAGCTCCGCCTGGTTATCATGATCAGGGTTCAGCGCTTTACCACTAGATTCGTCTAGGCGAGAAGCTGTCGGATTTTCTACTCGCACTGTAAGCCGAGTTGTCCCGGCAACCTTGCCAGATGCTCCAGTGTTAAATACTGTTTGTTGTCTGTGTCTCCAGCTTGCTCAGCTCCGCTTGGTTGTGCTCAGCTACTATTCTATCACATGTCATGTAATTACCTGATATGTGAACACTTGACATATGCCTGTCTATATCATTTAACACTTGATATGTTATCACCTGACACCCGACATGCTACTACTCGACACCTGCTCCTGTTATATTATCTCTTATCACCTTTCCCTTGTTATGACATGACTTATCACCTGTCACCTACATGAACACTTGTCATTGGCATGATAAAACCTGATACTTGTTATGAATAACTCTCTACTCATGATTATCACATTACGGGAATGTAGTACCTGATCTCTTGTTATGAACTCCCGTTATGCCTGTTATGACTCCTGTTATGCCTGTTATGTACTCCTGTTATGACCAGTTATGTTCCTACTCATTCTCGTAATCTGATAATTATGTTTCATAAGCTATAAAAAGGACAATCTTCACAGAGAATGGGAGGAAGTGATGGATGCCGGTATAATGCCTTGCTTATAGTAGTGGAATATCAAAACTGACGATTAGTGTTAGGGGAATTTCAGGCCCCCAGAAGATGCGTGTTAGGGGGATTTCAGGCCCCCAAATGGCTGTGTCCCGGGCGGTCGGGAACTACTATAAGTATGAGCTATCAGTTCTTCATCAGCTTCCAGTAACAAGCCTCGGCTTGCTTATATATGGATGTATGTGTGTTGAGATGTACACCAGGACACATACCTAGATATATGGGTTAGACGAGTAATAATAATAAAAGATGCCAACTATGGATCTGTTGTATGCTTTGCTGAGTTTGCTTCTATTGGATTTTACATCGGATTTCCAGTTTTATGATTATTATACTATACATGTTCACATCCTGCTTTACCGCTGGTATTCCACTTCTCTAGTCTCATGTTCTTATCTTATCATACCATGAATACTTCCTGCTTGATATCTCCGACACGGTTTTCAATGCATGATTATGATTCGGTTTTATCGATACACATGTGCTTATCTTTGCACGCCATCTGGCTTTCTCCTCACCACTCGCTAGGGGAGTTCTGACTCCTCTGGATCCTCACGTCCAGGTCCTGGAGCTTGGAGCTAGGGGATCTTCTTGCTGAGGACCAAGCTTACTTCTGTGGGGCAGACAGACCAGCTGTAGCTCCAGTCCCATCCTTACTCCCCCTTGTTGGCTCGCGGCTTCTCCAGTTATTTCGTGAGCGCCCTTTTGTACTATTCATACATGTACATCTCTTTGTATTCTCGCATTTGCGCCTATCGGTGATGTAATATTAATGTAATATTTATCACCTCTGGTGATAACTTTGTAATTGTACTCATGTGTTGGAATGTATAATGCACCACTTGCTTCCGTACTCTGATTCTTGCCTGTACTGATGCTTAGCGTATATACGTGAGGGTATTTCTGACTTACGTATATACGTTGCAGTAACGTCTCCATACCCGCCGGATCGGGGCGTTACAGGGTGGTATCAGAGCCTAGGCTCTCACATCCTCAGTACGTCCAGACGGCAAATTAATGGTAAAGAAATTTGCAACTGGAATACAAGAGTCTTGGTTATACAATCCAACTACAAGTGCAGAGTTATCTCACTCACTCTCTCTCTCTTTCTTTTGATCCATTCCTTATATCCTGAGACCCTTCAATCTTTAACCTTCCAGCTCCTTCTTGCTACCTCTTCAACCAACTCAGATATGGAAAGACGGGGAACACGCAATGGACCTAGTACCTCTCAAGATGGATCAAGCAGAGACAATGATGGTATGATGAGGATACTTCAAGGGATGATGCAGAGTCAACAGCAGCAGACAGAGCTTCTACGTCAAGGACTGTTGGTTGCACCCCGAGAGCAGAGGCCAGGCAACATGTCAGACTTCAGGAGATTACAACCGGCGATCTTTTCAGGCATAGAGAAGCCCTTGGATGCAGAACAATGGCTGGTAGACACGACGGATCTCTTGAATGCAGCCCAAATTCCTAAGGAGAATCAAGTGGAAGTGGCCAAGATACAGCTGAGAGATGTGGCCAGAACCTGGTGGTTGGCAGAAGAAGCAGCACTGGGGAAACCCATTACATGGGACCAGTTCTCAAAAGGTTTCTACGAAAGATTCTTCCCTGCAACAGCTCAAAAGGAAATGGAAGAACAATTTATCCGGCTAAGCAGCGGAGTCGGTCAGTGGATGAATATGCTGTTGACTTCTTGAGACTCAGCAGGTTTCCACCTTACATGGTGACAGACGAAGAGAAACGGGCTAGCAGATTTCAGCAAGGGCTGAAGATGGATGTTCAGATGTTTCTTATTCCTCAACAGCTAAAGACGTACTCCCAGGTTCTCTCCATTGCCCGTGAAGTAGAACGAGGACTGGAGAAGAAAAATGAGAACCAGGTACAGAACAAGCCAATAAAGAGACCCTTTCAGTTGATGAACGAAGAACCCACAACCAGGCCCATCAATGGCCCGATAGTCAAACGACCATTCCAACCTTCTCTTCCTCAGATCATATGCAACTTCTGCCACAAGCCTGGACATTGTAGGAAAGACTGTCGAATGGCTAACGGACTATGCTTAGCCTGTGGGATGGGAAGTCATACAATAAGAGATTGCCCATTCAGAAGGGTGGAAATATGGCATCAATTAGACCAGTACTTCCAGCCCCACTACATAGAGGGAACCCAGAACCCATTGGCCGAAGAGCTCCATTCCCACCCTAGCAGCATGATCAATTACAGAGAGGAGAAAGAGCAGATCATGGCAGAGGCCAAGTTTACAACTGTAACACCCTGCTCCCCGGTGTACGTATCACCGTATCTGTACGCGATACGACGTACAAATTTGATTTGACCTCTGTAGTATTCCGATTGACCTGATTTCAATTTCAAAATCATTTCCTTATATTGTAGATTTTTCAGGATTTTCTGGAATTTTTCTGGATTATTTTGGAAAATCTCCGTTGTCGGTGTCGACCGATACCGATAACCGGCCTTCCGATTTTATTTCACAAACGGGGTAGAATTTTGAGAATCGACCTTCACCGTATGTCTTAAAATCGTGTTATCTACGTTGGGGTATTTTTGGGGATTTTTCTGAATTTATCAAAAATCGGGCCAAACCGGTGTCGCCTATATCGGCGACAACTTTCGGGATTTTTAATTTGCAAACCGGATGAAGTTTCGACATACCGTCTTCACATTATATCTCAATATAATATTCTCTATTTTCTGTAATTTTTAGGTATCATTCGGAGCTGGTCAATTTTTGACCATATTAAAATATTATTAAATTATTGTTTTAATTTTCTTTTCTTTTCTTTTCTCTTCTCTTCTCTTCTCTTCTCTGGCTGCGTCCAGAGAGTTCCCACCGCCATTCCCCTTCCTTTTAAAAATCTCACTCTCTCTCTCTCTAATTAAAATCTCTCTCTCCCTCTCTCTAATTTACAACTCTCTCTCTCTCTCTCTCAATTTCTCACCCTCTCTTTCTCTCCCTCCATATCTCTCTTTCTCTCTCTGCGGACCACCAGCAAGAGACGCCGGCGGCACGCCGGAGGCCGGCCAGGACAGGCCGGCGGTGCCGGAGGCCGGCCAGGCCAGCCGGCGGCGAGGGAGGCCGGCCACCAGGCCGGGCGGCGCTGGTGGGGGGGCGTCCGCCCCCAACCTTTTCTATCCTCCTCTCTGCAGAGTACCCCGGCGGCCATAGGCGCCGGGGCGGCGCCAGGGTGGCGCCGGCGCTGGCGGACGGCCGCGCCGGCGGAGCGGTCACGCCGGCCGGGCAGCCAGGCGGCCGGGCGGCGGCCTCTCGTGGCCGGCAGCAGCAGCTCAAAGCTGCTGCTGCTGTTTCTATTGGGTGAAAACCCAATTGGGTTTGGGTTCGGGTTCAACCCAAACCCGACCCAGTAGCACCCAAACCCGACCCGAAAGGTAAATTGTCTTTTAGCCCCTGAGAGATTCTAAATTACTTTGGGGCCCCTGCACAATTACAAATAGCCCCCTGGATAATTTCTGTTATTACATATTTAACCCTCTTGTAGTACTTTCAGTATTCGGGCGATATCTGGAGCATCCGGACTCCGATTTGGACGATTCTGGATCCGTTGCGATCGTGGGAACGAGAGCTACAGTCCTGTAGCCAGTTTGTGAGTGTTTTTATTTTATAAATTATCTTTTTAGTCTAGCAATTGAACTTGGTTGTTTTATTAATTACCGGTAAATCTTAATTGGTACACCATATTAAAAACATTGTAATAAACACTATACTTATATATATGTCGGATACCTAATAGACGTAGAGTGTAACATTGGATACCTATTAGGTCATGTTCATGGACCACTGACATCCGGCCCACTATGTCACTATATGGTTGGACACTATCATGTCATGTATCATATCACAGTAATGTTACCTGCATTCGGTCCCACAGACACACTATGACACGACATTGTCACTAGACACGCATGCTAGATACTGTTACTATAATTCACAGGACAGGATATTATATGATACACGGACTACCATTATTACATGTACTGTTACATGGAGTATGGCCATCCACTAGTACAAGGATAAAGACCGCATGTCATATTATTGTTATTACACTGATACGAGAGTTCACTGTACATGATATTAGACACTGCCCATTGGTATTACTTGTACAGGTTGCACCGATACTATGACACGTCACATCAGTTACTCATATGCACTACTTCCCAGACTACCGTCATCTCATATATTATGATCATCATTATATAGCTTCTCGGCATATCACTGTTGCACGTGCATGTATGCTTTCTCTATTATTGTCATATGGATTCCTGTTCATAGTACATGTACTATTGATCCATGTTACCGTATTCATGTATATGATTATTTCCTGTTACTGATATGAATATTCCTGTTACTGGACATGAGAGCTGTTGATATGCGATATGTGGACTTCCACATTTATTGATCCCGTTATATTGTTCCCGTGATATTGTTCCCGTTTTCGGTTATATTGTTCCCGTGATATTGTTCTACGCTATCAACATAGCTCAGGTCCAGTTATCCTGCTACCCGTATCATGTACAGTAGTTGTTCTTGCCACATTGTGTACTTGACATATCAATCATGATAACTTGGGTTTGGGGGAGACTTGACGGTTGACTAGATCATATCGGGTGGATGTCTGGATCCATTGTTCGTCCCACTGCAGGGGACGGGGTAGTGCTGGCTACCGTCTGTTACTCATGTTACATGTTTCAGCTCTAGCGGGCTGGTCCTGGTCTCAGCAGCCAGGGGTCTGATAAGGCCGTTGTCCCGGGTATGTACGGGATACACCCACCCGATAAGAACTCTTCAACCTTGGGTTTCCAATTAACATAATAAAACAGTATACATAGTAGTGACATCGGGAACACTTGTTATTTGGTTACTCTCTCGTTTGGATAATGGTACCCGTAGGTCATGTCCGGATGGGTTCGACTGGAGTGCGGGCTCCAGTATGAACTGCCAGTGGTATGGGACACTGGAAGAGAGTGATTAAAATATCAGGTGGTACTGATTGCTACTATTGTATCAATCACATGACTTGCCTCAGACATGTATGCTATTGTTGTACTTGACTTACCTGACACATGTTACTGTTCCTGTCATTTTGTCTACTATCATGTTCACGGTGATCTTGCTTACTTGTACTATCCATGTTCATGTTATTGTATCCGCTATCATGTTACTTGTAGACTTTGCTACACTACTTGATACTGATTACACTTCATATGGTGACATACTACTCATGCTCATGTATACCTTGCCTCATAAACATTCTGTTATGCATTGCTTATATGATACCTAGAGTCAACACAGTAGCATGTTCATATTGCATATGTCCACCTGCATATTCATTGACATCACTACCATGTTCACTGCTATTACGTCACCGTAGATAACATTATTTATTATATAACTAGATATGATTAGAGTCATGACCTGATGATAACCGGCTAGGTAGTGATGATACTAAAAGATGACATGCTTTTATATCTCTACTGCTTCCTATATGCTTATGAGAGAATATCACTTGTACCACATCATGTATTATATATTAGTATCGTGCCTGTATTACTATTATATATTATTGCCTCCTTCAGTTTTACCACTCACTAGGTCGCTTTCTGACGACCCTGGGTTTGCATGCCCAGATTGGAGATTCGAGTTATCATTGCTTCAGAGAGTGCCTTGGAGTCACATGGGAGATTCCGCATCAGGACTATTCATAGGTATTTTAGTGCTTTATTTCTGTTATCTTATTTATCCTTGTTTTCATATCTGTTATGATCGCTGACCTCTTTCTGCAGGTATTCTTGTACTGCTTTCATGCTGGACCTCAGATCTATATGGAGGTATTGTACTGTACTGAGGCTTAACGTACGCGTGAGGTTGTTTTCACCTCGCGTATGTACGTCGCCATAACGTCTCCGTATCCTTGGGATCGGGGCGTTACATTGTGGTATCAGAGCCTAGGTTCACACCTGGTGTGGGTAACCACCTAGGTCAATTCTCGGGCTCTTACCAACAGTACAATCAGGTTCAGATTAACTGATCTGTATCTGAATTTGGGGATTCCAGCAACGAGTACAAGAATGCCATGACCTTGACAATTTATTCCTCGACTCGTTTGTCTTCCTTCCTTCCTTCCAGTTATCTACCTGAACATCCGATTTCCTTCTCACTTTCCTTGTATTGTCTTGTTTCCTATCCGTTAGGAGTCGTTCACTACCATACTTCTCCATTCCGAGTTCCTTCTAGATATCAGAGTGCGCAGCGGAAGTGTCGTGGACCCGTCACCTTTCGGCTTTGGGGTTGGAAATCTTGTTCTCACACCTGATTGAAATTGCGAGGACGCAATTTTTTGTAAGGTGGGGAGAAATGTAACACCCTGCTCCCCGGTGTACGTATCACCGTATCTGTACGCGATACGACGTACAAATTTGATTTGACCTCTGTAGTATTCCGATTGACCTGATTTCAATTTCAAAAATCATTTCCTTATATTGTAGATTTTTCAGGATTTTCTGGAATTTTTCTGGATTATTTTGGAAAATCTCCGTTGTCGGTGTCGACCGATACCGATAACCGGCCTTCCGATTTTTATTTCACAAACGGGGTAGAATTTTGAGAATCGACCTTCACCGTATGTCTTAAAATCGTGTTATCTACGTTGGGGTATTTTTGGGGATTTTTCTGAATTTATCAAAAATCGGGCCAAACCGGTGTCGCCTATATCGGCGACAACTTTCGGATTTTTAATTTGCAAACCGGATGAAGTTTCGACATACCGTCTTCACATTATATCTCAATATAATATTCTCTATTTTCTGTAATTTTTAGGTATCATTCGGAGCTGGTCAATTTTTGACCATATTAAAATATTATTAAATTATTGTTTTAATTTTCTTTTTTTTCTTTTCTCTTCTCTTCTCTTCTCTTCTCTGGCTGCGTCCAGAGAGTTCCCACCGCCATTCCCCTTCCCTTTTAAAAATCTCACTCTCTCTCTCTCTAATTAAAAATCTCTCTCTCCCTCTCTCTAATTTACAACTCTCTCTCTCTCTCTCAATTTCTCACCCTCTCTTTCTCTCCCTCCATATCTCTCTTTCTCTCTCTGCGGACCACCAGCAAGAGACGCCGGCGGCACGCCGGAGGCCGGCCAGGACAGGCCGGCGGTGCCGGAGGCCGGCCAGGCCAGCCGGCGGCGAGGGAGGCCGGCCACCAGGCCGGGCGGCGCTGGTGGGGGGGCGTCCGCCCCCAACCTTTTCTATCCTCCTCTCTGCAGAGTACCCCGGCGGCCATAGGCGCCGGGGCGGCGCCAGGGTGGCGCCGGCGCTGGCGGACGGTCGCGCCGGCGGAGCGGTCACGCCGGCCGGGCAGCCAGGCGGCCGGGCGGCGGCCTCTCGTGGCCGGCAGCAGCAGCTCAAAGCTGCTGCTGCTGTTTCTATTGGGTGAAAACCCAATTGGGTTTGGGTTCGGGTTCAACCCAAACCCGACCCAGTAGCACCCAAACCCGACCCGAAAGGTAAATTGTCTTTTAGCCCCTGAGAGATTCTAAATTACTTTGGGGCCCCTGCACAATTACAAATAGCCTCCTGGATAATTTCTGTTATTACATATTTAACCCTGTTGTAGTACTTTCAGTATTCGGGCGATATCTGGAGCATCCGGACTCCGATTTGGACGATTCTGGATCCGTTGCGATCGTGGGAACGAGAGCTACAGTCCTGTAGCCAGTTTGTGAGTGTTTTTATTTTATAAATTATCTTTTTAGTCTAGCAATTGAACTTGGTTGTTTTATTAATTACCGGTAAATCTTAATTGGTACACCATATTAAAAACATTGTAATAAACACTATACTTATATATATGTCGGATACCTAATAGACGTAGAGTGTAACATTGGATACCTATTAGGTCATGTTCATGGACCACTGACATCCGGCCCACTATGTCACTATATGGTTGGACACTATCATGTCATGTATCATATCACAGTAATGTTACCTGCATACGGTCCCACAGACACACTATGACACGACATTGTCACTAGACACGCATGCTAGATACTGTTACTATAATTCACAGGACAGGATATTATATGATACACGGACTACCATTATTACATGTACTGTTACATGGAGTATGGCCATCCACTAGTACAAGGATAAAGACCGCATGTCATATTATTGTTATTACACTGATACGAGAGTTCACTGTACATGATATTAGACACTGCCCATTGGTATTACTTGTACAGGTTGCACCGATACTATGATACGTCACATCAGTTACTCATATGCACTACTTCCCAGACTACCGTCATCTCATATATTATGATCATCATTATATAGCTTCTCGGCATATCACTGTTGCACGTGCATGTATGCTTTCTCTATTATTGTCATATGGATTCCTGTTCATAGTACATGTACTATTGATCCATGTTACCGTATTCATGTATATGATTATTTCCTGTTACTGATATGAATATTCCTGTTACTGGACATGAGAGCTGTTGATATGCGATATGTGGACTTCCACATTTATTGATCCCGTTATATTGTTCCCGTGATATTGTTCCCGTTTTCGGTTATATTGTTCCCGTGATATTGTTCTACGCTATCAACATAGCTCAGGTCCAGTTATCCTGTTACCCGTATCATGTACAGTAGTTGTTCTTGCCACATTGTGTACTTGACATATCAATCATGATAACTTGGGTTTGGGGGAGACTTGACGGTTGACTAGATCATATCGGGTGGATGTCTGGATCCATTGTTCGTCCCACTGCAGGGGACGGGGTAGTGCTGGCTACCGTCTGTTACTCATGTTACATGTTTCAGCTCTAGCGGGCTGGTCCTGGTCTCAGCAGCCAGGGGTCTGATAAGGCCGTTGTCCCGGGTATGTACGGGATACACCCACCCGATAAGAACTCTTCAACCTTGGGTTTCCAATTAACATAATAAAACAGTATACATAGTAGTGATATCGGGAACACTTGTTATTTGGTTACTCTCTCGTTTGGATAATGGTACCCGTAGGCCATGTCCGGATGGGTTCGACTGGAGTGCGGGCTCCAGTATGAACTGCCAGTGGTATGGGACACTGGAAGAGAGTGATTAAAATATCAGGTGGTACTGATTGCTACTATTGTATCAATCACATGACTTGCCTCAGACATGTATGCTATTGTTGTACTTGACTTACCTGACACATGTTACTGTTCCTGTCATTTTGTCTACTATCATGTTCACGGTGATCTTGCTTACTTGTACTATCCATGTTCATGTTATTGTATCCGCTATCATGTTACTTGTAGACTTTGCTACACTACTTGATACTGATTACACTTCATATGGTGACATACTACTCATGCTCATGTATACCTTGCCTCATAAACATTCTGTTATGCATTGCTTATATGATACCTAGAGTCAACACAGTAGCATGTTCATATTGCATATGTCCACCTGCATATTCATTGACATCACTACCATGTTCACTGCTATTACGTCACCGTAGATAACATTATTTATTATATAAACTAGATATGATTAGAGTCATGACCTGATGATAACCGGCTAGGTAGTGATGATACTAAAAGATGACATGCTTTTATATCTCTACTGCTTCCTATATGCTTATGAGAGAATATCACTTGTACCACATCATGTATTATATATTAGTATCGTGCCTGTATTACTATTATATATTATTGCCTCCTTCAGTTTTACCACTCACTAGGTCGCTTTCTGACGACCCTGGGTTTGCATGCCCAGATTGGAGATTCGAGTTACCATTGCTTCAGAGAGTGCCTTGGAGTCACATGGGAGATTCCGCATCAGGACTATTCATAGGTATTTTAGTGCTTTATTTCTGTTATCTTATTTATCCTTGTTTTCATATCTGTTATGATCGCTGACCTCTTTCTGCAGGTATTCTTGTACTGCTTTCATGCTGGACCTCAGATCTATATGGAGGTATTGTACTGTACTGAGGCTTAACGTACGCGTGAGGTTGTTTTCACCTCGCGTATGTACGTCGCCATAACGTCTCCGTATCCTTGGGATCGGGGTGTTACAACAACATGTCAGTAGAGGCATCAGGCGAAGCAGCAGCAGAATACGAATCCCAGTATCCAAAACAGGGACCTTGAGGATATCATTGTAACAACTATCCCTGATCTTTTGTACTTTGAGTTGGTTACCTTTGTAACAGCTACCCCTGATCTTTTGTACTTTGAGTTGGTTACCTTTGTAACAGCTACCCCTGATCTTTTGTACTTTGAGTTGGTTACCTTTGTAACAGCTACCCTGATCTTTTGCACTTTGGGTTGGTTACCTTTCTAAATATTCCACTTTATCCTATTCTCATTGTCGACCTTAGTCTCTCCTGTGTTCATCTTCCCCTTATCGAAATTTCGAGGACGAAATTTTTTGTAAGGTGGGTGGAATGTAACACCCCGTTCCCAGAATACGTACTTATCTGCGTATTCAATTTTTTCGATCATATTTTTTTATTTATTTCCTTCTCGTATTTGTTTAGTTGATTTAGTCTTTCTGGTAGTCTAAATTGATTGATTTTAGTTTCAAACACTATTTCCCAATATTGTAGATTTTTCGTGATTTTTCAGATTTTTTTGAATTATTTTTATAAACACCTAAAATTGGGATTAATCGGTGCCGCTGGTTTATTCCTGGATTTTTAACTTACAAATGGAGTCAAATTTTGAGAAACCACTTTCACATATTTACTTAGAATAATATTTACTATCTTAATTCGTTTTTTAGGAATTTTCAGAATTTATCAGATTTCTGCCAGATTTGGTGTCGACCGATATTGGCGGCCGATTCCAGAATTTTTAATTTAAAAACTATAAAGAATTTCTTGAAATGGATTTCACCGTGATTCTTAGAATAATATTCTTGATTTTTGAGAATTTTTACGGGTCATCCGAGATACTTGATTTTCGGACGATTCCGGTATTTTTCCGAAAGTTTTCCGCATCCGCAACTGAATCCCGGGAATCCGCTACTCTAATTATTTTCACTTTTTCTTCCAAGAGAATATCTTCCTTTTTTTTATTTTCTTTTCCTTTTTCCTTTTTCCTTTTTCTTTCCTTCCTTTTCCTTCCACCAAATTCTCCAAAATTCTCCATCTTTCATTACCTTCTACAACTTTCCACCAAAAATATCTTCTCCAAAATATCTAAAACCACTCAAACCCCTCTCCCATCACCATGGCTGGCCAAGAGACACCTCACCTCTCCATTTTTACAAAAAAAACCCCCTCCCTAAACACTTTACATCACCTTCACAACTCCAATTCATATATAAACTTTTCCTTCTTCTTTCCACTTCATTTTTCTCTTCACCAACACCTTAGCCATCACCAACTCCTCCTTCATCTCCACCACACCACCACAATCACAACTTCTCCAACTCCCTACCTTCATCTTCTTCCTCCTCCTTCTCCATTTAAACCACCACAAACTCCAAAAACTCCACCAAAATCCAAAACATCCCCTTTACCTTTTCCAAACATACCACCACTAAAATCCTTCACCAACCATCACCCCACCACCATATCCAAGGCCGGCCACCCTCCTTGGCTAGGGGCCGAGCTCTTCTTCGTCGGCACATCTCCGATGATTATTCCGGTAATCATTTACGATTATTCCGGTAATCATTCCGGTGTCAATTTTGACGACAACACTAACGTTACCACCACCATCTTTTCTTAACCTTTTCATCACCATCTCCTCTACTATTCACCACCACCATCTTCACTTCCACCATCACTTTCACCATCACAAAACCACCTTCATCTCCACTACTTCAACCTCCAAACAAATCACCTCCTTCACTTTCTTTTCTTACTCCATCAAAATCCATCTTTTTCACCAAATAACACCACCACCAACAAAATCACCTTTCCCTTCCTCTCTCCCTCCCCCTCCTTGAGGCCGGCCACTTCCGAGGCCACCAAGGGGTGGCGCACCACCCCTAGGGCCGGCGGCCACCCAAGGGCCAAGCCCCCCTTTCCTTTGCTCGTTTGGTGATTTTCCTCTCTCGGGAATTCGGACGCGCAAAGCTTCAAAAGTGGCGTTTTAGGCGAGTGACTTTCCTCGCCAAGAAAATGGACTTGTATTAAAATTAGTAGTATGTTATATTTAGTATCAGTATGGTATGGTTGTACGGGTGTGTGTGTTGTATTCTGTGGACATGTCTTGACTTGAACCAGACTGATATACTGTATGCTTGTAATAGGATAGAACAACTCGTGCGGGCACCCGATACCAACTCTGGGTTTCTGCCCACTCCTGGGATGGCTAGTAGCCACTGGAAGTGCGCTTCAACCCCGACGTTCTTGGCCTCCGGACCCTTCAGCCTCCGGTCTCTCACTATCTCGAAAGAGAAGTGAGTTGAGACCGTCAGGTTTCTCAGCCTCCGGTCTCTCACTATCTCGAAAGAGAAGTGAGTTGAGACCGTTAGGTCTCTCAGCTCCGCCTGGTTATCATGATCAGCGTTCAGCGCTTTACCACTAGATTCGTCTAGGCGAGAAGCTGCCGGATTTTCTACTCGCACTGTAGGCCGAGTTGTCCCGGCAACCTTGCCAGACGCTCCAGTGTTAAATACTGTTTGCTGTCTGTGTCTCCAGCTTGCTCAGCTCCGCTTGGTTGTGCTCAGCTAATATTCTATCACATGCCATGTAATTACCTGATATGTGAACACTTGACATATGCCTGTCTATATCATTTAACACTTGATATGTTATCACCTGACACTCGACATGCTACTACTCGACACCTGCTCCTGTTATATTATCTCTTATCACCTTCCCCTTGTTATGACATGACTTATCACCTGTCACCTACATGAACACTTGTCATTGGCATGATAAAACCTGATACTTGTTATGAATAACTCTCTACTCATGATTATCACATTACGGGAATGTAGTACCTGATCTCTTGTTATGAACTCCCGTTATGCCTGTTATGACTCCTGTTATGCCTGTTATGTACTCCTGTTATGACCAGTTATGTTCCTACTCATTCCCGTAATCTGATAATTATGTTTCATAAGCTATAAAAGGACAATCTTCACGGGGAATGGGAGGAAGTGATGGATGCCGGTATGATGCCTTGCTTATAGTAGTGGAATACCAAAACTGACGATTTGTGTTAGGGAGAATTCAGGCCCCCAGAAGATGCGTGTTAGGGGGATTTCAGGCCCCCAAATGGCTGTGTCCCGGGCGGTCGGGAACTACTATAAGTATGAGCTATCAGTTCTTCATCAGCTTCCAGTAACAAGCCTCGGCTTGCTTATATATGGATGTATGTGTGTTGAGATGTACACCAGGACACATACCTAGATATATGGGTTAGACGAGTAATAATAATAAAAGATGCCAACTATGGATCTGTTGTATGCTTTGCTGAGTTTGCTTCTATTGGATTTTACATCGGATTTCCAGTTTTATGATTATTATACTATACATGTTCACATCCTGCTTTACCGCTGGTATTCCACTTCTCTAGTCTCATGTTCTTATCTTATCATACCATGAATACTTACTTCTTGATATCTCCGACACGGTTTTCAATGCATGATTATGATTCGGTTTTATCGATACACATGTGCTTATCTTTGCACGCCATCTGGCTTTCTCCTCACCACTCGCTAGGGGAGTTCTGACTCCTCTGGATCCTCACGTCCAGGTCCTGGAGCTTGGAGCTAGGGGATCTTCTTGCTGAGGACCAAGCTTACTTCTGTGGGGCAGACAGACCAGCTGTAGCTCCAGTCCCATCCTTACTCCCCCTTGTTGGCTCGCGGCTTCTCCAGTTATTTCGTGAGCGCCCTTTTGTACTATTCATACATTTACATCTCTTTGTATTCTCGCATTTGCGCCTATCGGTGATGTAATATTAATGTAATATTTATCACCTCTGGTGATAACTTTGTAATTGTACTCATGTGTTGGAATGTATAATGCACCACTTATTTTCGTACTCTGATTCTTGCCTGTACTGATGCTTAGCGTATATACTTGAGGGTATTTCTGACTTACATATATACGTTGCAGTAACGTCTTCGTACCCGCCGGATCGGGGCGTTACATCTGTATCCGCCAAAATCGAATATCGAATATGGATCGGATGTTACCGGATAGGATGCGGATACTAATCGGCTATGTAAAAATAGATACGGTTAAAGATAAACTAAACAGATATACTTATATTACTTTTATCTTATCCACAACAATATTAAATGTAATACCCAGTTCCCGGAATACGTACTTAGTTGCGTATTCAGTTTTTCGATCGTATTTTTCGATTTACTTCTTGTATTTGACCAATTTTAGTTTTAAATATCATTTTCTAATATTTTATATTTTCTAGGATTTTCTGGAATTTTCTCGAATTAAATTGAAAATCTTCAAAACCGGTGTCGACCAGTACCGCTGATCGATTCCCGGATTTTTAATTTACAGACAGATTGGAATTTCTCGAAGAGTCTTTAGACATTTCCTCTTAGAATCATATTTCCTACCTAAATACTTTTTCTGAGGATTTTATGAATTTATGAAAATTCCACCGGAGTCGGTATCGGCCAGTATCCGGGATTTTTAATTTCAAAATGATAAATAATTTCTTAAAACGAATTTCACCAGGAGTCTTAGTATAATATTCTCGATTTTTGAGAATTTTTGTGAGTCGTTCCGAGATACTTGATTTCGGGACGATTTCGGTATTTTTCCAAAAGATTTCCGCATCCGCAACCGAATCCCGGGAATCCGCCACTCCAATTATTTCCACTTTTTCTTCCAAGAAAATATCTTCCTCTTTTCATTTTCTTTTCCTTTTTCCTTT
This sequence comes from Agave tequilana, assembly GCA_038442645.1. Classification (NCBI taxonomy): domain Eukaryota; kingdom Viridiplantae; phylum Streptophyta; class Magnoliopsida; order Asparagales; family Asparagaceae; genus Agave; species Agave tequilana. Next base: position 68,819 of record JAVJIF010019388.1, on the reverse strand, counting down.
TTCTTTCCTTTTTTTCTTCCACCAAATTTCCACAAAATATCTTCACCAAAATATCTTCTCCACCAAAAACAAAATATCTTCTCCAAACAAATAAATATCCCAAAACACTCAAATCCCTCTCCCATCACCAAGGTCGGCAAAGAGAGCCACCTCACCTCCCATTTTACAAATAAACCCCCCTCTTTTCCATTTTTACATCTCCTTTACAAATCCAAATCCTATATAAACACTTCCTTCTCCTTTCTCCTTCATTTTTACTTCACTTCACCAAAGCCTTAGCCTCCACCAAGAGAAGCCTTCACCCTCACCAATTCCTCCTTCATCTCCACCACAACCACAACCACTACAACCTCCTACCTTCATCCTCTTCCTCCTTCAACTCCATTAAACCTACCACAAACTCCAAACCACCACCAAAGCCTTACCTTCCTCCAAATTTCTCCTCCATCACTTGGTGAAGGCCGGTCACTCCTTTTGGATTGGGACCGTGCTCTTCTTTGTCGGCAAAGCTAAGGCCGGTTCCCCCCCTTTTAGGATTGGGGCCGGGTTTTCTTAGTTGTTGTCATCACCGTTGATTTTCCGGTAATTGTTCGCGATTATTCCGGAAATCGTTTTGGTGTTAAGTTGCGACAACTTGAACAAGAACTCGCTTGGAACGTTGGACGCATAAGAACGTTTTTAGGCGAGTAACTTTACTCGCCAAGACATGGACTTGTAAACTCAATTTTATTATTGTATTTTATGTCGTGCGGTGTGACTGTACTGTTAGACGCGGAGTTACCTCCTGCGTCTAGGCATTTTCCTTAACGCGGCCTTCGCGTTATTGTATCGATGCGACGCAAAGCTAAAGCTCGCGTCTGTGTTCTATTTATATTGACATGACGCGGAGTTATACTCCGTCCGCGTTCTCCTCATGCCCTGATTTAAACGCAGGTCACGAGCCTCGCGTTTTGATACCTTCGTGACGCGATCCCCGCGTCTGAGAACCCCGCGTCTGCTATTTTCGCGTCTGATACTTTCGCGTCTGCTACTTTCGCGTCTGCTACTCCCAGACGAATATCACTTCTTATCATGCTATCTCTTGACACCAAGCATGATACACTTGACTCTTATAATTATCACGATAATGGGAATGATAACCGGACATCATGCTTTACTAACTTGATTACGTAATAGTACGAATTGTACTCCTGATATTCCAGACTTGCTCCTGCTCATTCCCGAAATCTGATAATTATCTAAAGGACTCTTAAAATGAGACAACTTGCATCGGGTCGGGGGAAATATGCGGCTATCAATATATGTTCGTGTTTACAGTGGCATTAGGTATGTTGTGCAATTAAAATATCCGGTCTGACCTGTGGGCCTCCAGGCGACCGAGGGGAGTGCTGGCTCCCTCTTCCTGATACCATCATGATAAAGGGCATACATAAGTCCCTCCTGATAGGCCTTGCGGCTGGTTCCGTCACCAAGCAACGGAACACCCTGGACCGTGGTCCCGGGCAAGCACGGGACCCACTGTAAACATAGTTCGTTGATACCCCCGCTGGTTTCCAATAACAACCTTGCTTTACTCGGATATGGATCTATGTGCGCTGGGACGCTAGTTCACATAGCTAGATATCGAAGTAAGACAAGTAATAATAATAAAAGACGCCAACTGTGGATCCGTTGTACACACCTGGATTACGGGGATATGAGATAAAGGTATATGGATGAGGGTTTCCTTGTTTGGATTATTCCTTCGAGGTACTAGTCTCATAAAGCCGTAACCTAAGCTTGTACAACGTCTTTTCAACTCTAAATTGTTGTGCTTCCATTACTTGCTGGCTGAATATTTATTATACTGTTCCAACTCTCCTGCTCTTGTCTCTTTGCCACTCGGCTGTAACCTGATCATTTGTTTGGGAGGTCCTGACTCCCTTGAATTTGTATGTTCAGGTTCCGAAGCTTGGATCGAAGTGGAGCCGTCCACAGAAGATCAAGCTTTTCTTGTTGAGCAGGCCGACTAGTTCCAGTTCTATTGTGCCAGACTTTTCTCTTCGACTCACGGGATCTTCATCCAACTCGTGAGCATTTTGTGTTCATATTGTAAATCGTACTTTTGGACTTGGTTGTGATATAAGACACATGTACTGTGTAATAGTATATCATATCCTGTGATAACTTTGTAATTTGTACTTCTTAAGTTGGCATATGAATGAATACCACGCTTTGTTGTACTCTGATCCTGCTTGTACTAATGCTTAGCGTATATACGTGAGGGTATTTCTGACCTGCGTATATACGTCGCAGTGACGTCCCCGTACCCATGGGATCGGGGCGTTACATTAAATGTCATACATACTATGATATTATTGTGTACATATCGACCGTATCCATTGTCATACGGCTTCTATAGCAATGAATTACACGACCTTGGTGCTAAATGCCGATTCAGATGCCACGGTTGATATCGAAATATCTCGTGTTACTCTTGTAAGAATCAAATACTTTCCACTATACTTTTTCACCAACTTAAAATATTAAAATCTAATGCCTTATTTTATTGAAGAATAGTCTCTTCCATACGGAAATCATTATCAAGCACCCAATATTAAGATATCAGATCGGATACGAATAGGATATTGCTTTTACCATATCCATATACACACCTAACTTTCGAATGCGGAGACGGATACGAATATTGATGGATGTGAAAAATAATATCTGTATCCAAATTGAAAGCGAATTCAGATGCGGATATATGCGGATAATCTACATCGGGTGGCACTCCTACCTACAAGCATAGAGAACCGCTAAGGAGGTCGGGACTTGAGCCTGACAATATTGGAGGACTTGACCGGATTAAATCCGTTCTAATCTGATGCTTAAATCAGACTCAAAATCAGGATTGTAAAGAATAGAGTTTGGTGGAAGTCTAGAGTTTTATAGAACATAGTGTAGGCTATTTATGGTGTAAAAGTCTGAGGGGACTAATTGATTCTCTCTCTTGATTAGATTCTATTTGTAACAAATTAGTTTAAAGAGAAGATGTGGTTTTTATTATCTGCATCGAAATATTCCATATATTTTTAGAGATTTTAAGAGAGACCCCATAGTCTATTAGTGGGCTTTATGCTCGGCTCTGGCCCAGATCCATCAGCCTAAACCTAAAGCCTCCAATCCTTTTTTGCTATTAAAGCCCTGTTTTTTTTGGTAATTAAGCAGTGTCGTAACCTCTAGGAAACAAATATTCATAGTGATCAAAATAATTTAATTTGGATCAAATTATATAAATTTTTTTATCTTTTATTATTAGCCATTTCTAATTAATCATCTCCAGTTTTATAATTTTCCTTTTATAATTTTTTCAACCTTGTTTTTAATTGTCTGCTAATACATGGGCACGTGCTCTCCAGGCATAAGGAAAAAGTTTATAAAATATTATTATTGAAATATAATATTACATTTATGCTAATTATGAGTGTGAAAAAACTACAAAAGCATAGTATAACATTTTCTTGAAATGTAATTTATCTAATTTAAGATATGGAGTACTTTATCCGGAAGAGGCATGCACAAGTTTCTTTCTTTCTTTTTTTTTTTTGTGAATAGAGACAAGTAGAAAGTTAAGGAGCCAAATAAATTAAAGAGGTTCACATAAAATAAAAAACCTTAAACTCTAGAGGAAAAGGAAATTGGAAAATTTATGCGCAGTTAGAGTAATTCCAAGGGACCCTATCTAAATTTGAGTTATTTTAAAGAAAATATTAGTTTAGAGAGCTCTCTATTTCATTTATGTTTCAAGGAAGCTCTCACAATTTGAGCTATTTTAGATATTTTATTATTTATTTAAGTCAATTAGCAATAGACACTTTTGTATTATTTAGAAGCAATTTGTAATAGATTAAAAAATAATAAATATAATTTAGAGTGTGTTTAGCTCTCCACATTTGAGGAGCTTGAGGCATTTTTTTAAAATAGAGAGTCATATAGGGAGTAACATTGGAGCTCAAATGTATTGATTTTGCTTCTTGAAATAAGAAACGAGTAAAGATAGAGCGCCTTTTGGAAATGCTATTATAACATTTCTCTTGAAAAAAACAAAGAAAAAGGACTGACATATTTAACAGTGCGTAAAAGTAAAGTTTCAAAAAGTAAAGCTAGCATAGTTGACATACTAGCTCATAATTCCATTTTACAGGGCTGGTGTTTCCTTTTTCTTTAGCATCTGTTTAGTGTTTTGAAGATGTTTGGGTGAAAGAGGAAGAAATTTTAGTGTCTGTTTAGTTTTTTTCAAAGAGGTCGAAGAGAGAGAGAAGAAGGAATAGTAGGATTTCTTGGATGTGCCTGAGGGTTTGGTCTGCACATAAAAGAGAGAAGGAAAAAGGAAATAAGAAGAGAGACTGGATTGTTACAAAATTTAAAAATTAAAAATTAAAAAAAGAAGAAGAAGAAGGATCTGTAAACTAGATGAGAAATGTTAGGGGTTTTTTTTTTTATTTCTTTTCTTTTCTTTCTAGTTGCTAAACAATCATCACGTTCATGTCTGCCATTAACAACAATGCAACTGCAAAAAGAGAGACATCAAGCAAAGATACAGCAATGCAATTGCAAGAGATACATATATATATGTTAAAGCCAATACACGACAACATACAAAAAAAAATGCAACTACAAGAGATAAGACATTAAGCTAATACACAACAATATACACCATGCATATAACAATGCAAATGAATATGCGTGATCAACCTCGGCTTCAGAATCATAGATTCATACAATGGGCTTGCGATACTTGGTAATCAAGTGCAAGCACTGCTCGTTTATACCAAATACAAATATAACACAATAATTATGTACAATCAAACTCGAGAAATATTAACTTCAATTATTAGATCAAACCCAGAAACATATATAACAATCTTCTGCAGACTGCAGAGCTGACCCGCTCAATAGCAGCTATTGAAGAGGGTAGCAGAAAACAGACAGGAATCAAATTGTGTAATATAAGCCTATTCAGTTCATTGTTAGCCTAAACGTTTTTAAGATGGATTTGATCTTGCAGGCATCTCATATAATGCATTATCTAATGAAACCATGAGCCGAACAAAGAATCCAACCCAAATTTATGTGCCAAACCAAGAAAATCCAACCTTGGCAGTAAATCAAAACTAAGCCAGGGGGAAAAAACAATAAGCAAAAAGTGAAACTTAATAACAAGTTTCCAACTGATATAATCTTTCTATGTACATTGAAAGACACCAAGAAAATTGGCAAGAACCCACAATAACACTTGAACCAAAAGCAGTAGCTCAATCCCAAAACTACAACGCTTTAAAACTCTCACCAGCTGGCTGAAAGGATTAGACCATCAGTAGTTACCTATGTAATATCAAACGTTCAAACATGCAAGTTATGCTTATGTTTGACTTGATGGAATTCATCCTACCACACCCCCGACAACCTCATTTACCAGCATCAAATCTGAAAATGCTACTTAATTGGCCACGAAATGGTATCTTGAATCCACATAGCTCTCGACGTCCCATAGAAAAGAACCAAATGTTACAGCCTCTAATATAAGTCTCTTCAAGCCACCAAAGCTTATTTTTATAAGCTCATCCTTGGAGGAATCAACAGTGCCCTGTGGGGTGATGACAATCTCTGGCCTCCCGAACAACGCCTCTGTGTGTTTCTCAATGATGCCAAAGGCTTCCTTTGATCTTATGGATGCATATCTCTGAAGTGTTTCGGCGTCAAATGACATGACATAAGTGCGCAACCGGCACGGCTTGATCCTGTCAGCAAACCCAGCAGGGCCTGGAGACGACCAGGAAGAGACCTCAGGGTGAGATGTTCCAATGGAGGGGCGAGATTCATCAGGCATTGATTGTCTGACAGCTGTGTTCTCATCTTCAGATCCCCATGGAAGGGTCTTCATGGACTTCTCAAGCTGGAATCTCCGATCCACTCTCTTAAGGAAGTACCCATACATTATAGAGGCAGCATATACTTGCCCACCCTGAGCTTGCTAATTGGGGTGATGGAGCTTCCATCATCCAAGCGCTGCCCCAAAATAAGGGAGAGATGGTTTTTTATCATCTCATAAGCCTCTGGAGAATGGAGCCTTTCGAGCTTCTCCTCCTCATATGGCCAGTGACCCACCCCCCTTCCTGACGGATCAGATGATGAAGATAAAGAAGGAACCAGGGAAACACCCGCTTCCACAAACTTTTGAACGACCAAAGCATATAAGATCTCCTTTAGAGCTCTTTTCCTCTCGTTGGCTTTCACCTCAGCAATCCTCCTAAGAATTAAATACAACATATGTAAGGATCTATCTATTCCCAGCACTACTGACAGGAACCAAAACTTATAAATAGATTGCAACGTTGAAATTTCAACATTAAAGTTCTTTGCTAGAGATTATATCATTGGGAAACATCAATTCTACTTGCAAAAGAATAAAACCCAAAAATCACAGGAAAGCTTTGTTTTATTCATTTACATGTACAAATATAAAATTTAAAATCTATAACAAAATAGGTACTACCCTTTTTAATTTGTAAAGAACAAACTACCCACAAAAATAAGTTTGATTTAACTTGAAATGCAAGCCCAGAATATACTAAAATTGCACATGAGAAACCACTGATTCGAACAAACAGAATACAACGTTTAATCCTCAAACAAAACATCACTTATAAGACTATTATGCGCGAAAATTTTCATGTTTGACTTGAAAAAAATTCAGACCAAGATTTGTGAAATAAAAAGGTTTCATATTCTGAAACTTGACTGAAATCTCTTGCGCGAGTTGCAAGACAAACACTTTCCCGTAAGTCTCTTTAGAATAGTGAGAGCGGACTCAAAAAAACCCATCGTGTCTCTTTCGTTGAAAGTGACGTGGACATTAAACCTGTAAGTCTCTTTAGAATAGTCAGGGCAGACTCCAAAATAAAACCCCATATCTCTTTCATTTGAGTCGAACATTGAACCTGTAAGTCACTTCAGAATAGTCAAGGCGGACTCCCAAAAAAAAATTCATGTTTCTTTCACTTGAAGCTTGTTAGACATTGACATAGTGTGAAATTTGTTAATGGAAAAGAATATCAATTAGAGAGGAAATAAATAGGTTTTGAAAAATCCCTTAACTCAGTAGAATAAAAGGTTTTGAGAGATCTTCAAACTCAATAGAAGATGGAGACTGGTTGGACGAAAGAAGGCAATCCCTAACTCTATGATGTTGGTGATCGTGCGTAGCCCATGAAACCGAACTCGTTGAAGTTGAAGTCGAAGACGTTGTCGCGTGTCAGGCAAGTAAAGAAACTTTAACAAGTGAGAAAATTTTGATAAAACGCAATGCAAAAATTTGCCCGGTGCTAGGCACATGCAACATGAGCGCGGCCCAACTTAGGCGCGTAAACAATTAGTTGTTGACGATCAATGAAAAATAATTTTAGAGAGTAGACTCTCATATCATGTTATATCAATTCAAGAAACTGAGAATTGTGTATTTTATTGATGAGGGCAATGCCCGAATATCTATAGGCATACAATTGCATTATAAGGAAACCCTACTAATACAATTAGTATTACATAATACTAATTCTAATACTATTCTTAACACATACTATAAAAGGGAAGAGAAAACAAATACTAAGAAGACTTTTTGAATAAGATGTTTAACTTTTACTCTTAAGGGGATAAAAGGAAGAAAAAAGGTTGACATGGAAGTTAGAAACTAAAAGCATCCACAACTATATAAAGAAAAATTCAATTCTTACTTGTATAAAACAAGATCAGTGCCGGAAGAAGGTGGACCATCTTGTTTCTTCTGTGCTTCCCGATCTAACTGAAGCTGTTCGAGCTGTTGATCAACAGCAGCAGGAAGAAGATGGGGATGGTTGCGAAGAATCTGAGCTAGGAACTGTCCCACTGGTGATTCCAGCTGAAGTGGAGCAATCGGCGAGGAAGAAGCTGAATGGTTATTACTGGAGGAAGTTGAGGATGCTCTAATTCCAGAATTCTTCCTAAATGTTATGAGAGCTGATTTCCTCTGCCCTTGTTTTGATAGAGAGGTTGAGCATCGGCCCTGAATAAAAGATATTAATTTATAAGATTTTTTACTATACTCTCTTTTAAGATGAATTCTAGATGGAATCCATAAATTTCACAATCACAACCAGAGTTTCATTGCAGTGATTCAAGTTAACAAAATTATCTCCTTCTGCCAAATTTTTATGGAATCAATAGGAGGCCCACACCTTCAGAAATTTGATAAAAACATTAGAGCCTAAGAAAAATTCCAGCCAAAATTTTATTCCATGGTAACGGAATGAAGTTTACAAACTGAAACCATCAAATCCATTGTTGCAATCCAGTAAGCCCACATCTTTTCTTTTTCAGCAAGATCTATACAAAATCATAATTTTCATGGAAAATTTAATAATAGTAAGCTTAAGTACACAGTTGTGCAAAGCTAAATTTAAGGGCTTCATCTCTCCTAAGTAACAAAGTAGATACAAATTTTTAAGTACTTATGCATGTTAGGGTCCAATATGCAACATCTATGAAAAGGGACTCGAGAGAAACGACAGAAAACTGAAAATGGCTCAATCTAAATCACAGTCACTAGAAAATAAAAAATCTAAAATAGAATAAGTAATACTTGAGTATAGGGGGTTAAAAACAGAAAATTTCAAAATTGATGAGCCCCATCCAACTAAGAATCACATGAACCTTCGAAGTTACCCATCAAGATCTACATGCAATTGGAGTTCACAATCAAAATCCAAAACTAATCGTAATAATTATTTAGAAACCAAGCCAAATAACATAAATGCACAAATAATCTCATTATGGGAGGCTTTTACAAAAATTTAGACGTTGAGAAAAATGGACGAAATTTACTTTTAGAAATCCATTGGAGAGACTAGATTTGGCATCAGGGACGAAATTGCGCCGATGAGAGGCTAGAACGCAAGATCTCGAACCAAAATCGGAAAACTTGAGAGATGTCGGTGCAGATCGAAGCGCCGTTGCGGCTTCCATGGATCGAAATAGCTGATGATGCCCCAGATCTCTCTCTCTTCTTCTTTTCCTTTTCCTTTTCCTTTTACCTGCAATAAAAAAAGAAAGCAATCAACACTGAATCAAAAGGGGGTAAGGAGAATCGAAACCTAACCCTAAATCAAGGAAAATTTACCTTAAATCGGAAGGAAAAAAAAAGAAAAGGAGACTAAAAATTAGAGTTGGGGGTTTGGGTTTTTTTTGCCCCCTTTCTTTGATTCGTGATATTTGAAACGAACGAAACGCTAGCTGCCGGTTGGGGAGCGAAAAGACGAAATTATTTATAGTCTGGGTTGATGGACGGAAGTGAAATAAGAGAGACCCTGGAGTTAGGATTTAATAACGAAGAATGCCATTTATTTTAAGGGTTACTCACGTATCCACACCTGAAATTTTTTAAATTCCACATTAATTCCTGAGATCTTTATAATTTCAAGTCGAAGATATAAATCTCATTAGTTTGGACATAACACCTCTCTGTTAGAGGAGCGCGGACATTGACACCCAAAGAAGTGACCAAAGAAGTGTTGGACAATTTCTAACCCTTAATAAAATGAAATAAATAGCCTTAAAAGTTATCTTAAATTATATTTTTCAACCCCTGTTAGTACACTTATCAAAATTGATTAACACTAATCTCTCTTTCTTCTCTTCTCCCCCCACACTTGCATCTTAGCTGTGATCAAGACCCAAACTTGTACATCACCCGAGCATAGAGTCACACATCAACATTGAAAAATCTACTCCCATTATCCCTCCTAAAATCCCCGACATCACCAATCACAAATAGTGAGCTCCCCTTAAACAAAGGGCTCACCGTCGTAGTGTTTCTTGTGCCCTTGATAAAACGTCGGCAACAGAACCCAAGAGCTCCACTGTAGCACGCATCGAACTCGAGCCAGTCGTAGTAGACTCAGATCCTCGAGTTCGGGTTGCGCATTGAGATGTTGGTGGCAAGATTGAAGTTGAGAGCATTGTTTGGGGTGGTGGTGAGATTGAAACGGGTGAGAGGCGCGATCTCGACGGTGATCTCAATCTTTTGAGGCGGAGACGAGCCAGAGGAGGAGGAGGATGCCAACAACGGTGACGAAGCCGGTGATGATGAATTTGATGAGCGACGAGAGGAGGCAGCAGGAGCAACTGCCTTTGGGACTTTGGTAGAGGATTGTGCGGGGATGGAGGTTCGTATTAGGTTGTTCCCAGTAGAGCTTGTTTCGTGAGGTTGATACATTGTTCAATGTGAGCAGAGATTGAAGATGGAGAGGACTACAAAACTCTGCTTGAATGATGGAGGGTGAGAGAGTGCTGAGGAAAGAGATAATGGTATTTTAGAGTTTTTGAAAAAAAAAAAAAGTTAGAGGGTACAAGAATATTATTGGAAGTTGAGGGAGTGTTTTTATTAAGAGAGAAATGTAAATCAGCTGACACAGGAGACAACTCCCTCCTACGTCACACTCAAAAATCATATTTTCCGAGTGAATTTTCAAGATCCGACCGCACATTATCATATTCATATTCTAAAATATACACATATAAAAATCAAGTGATTTGAAATACGTTTACTCATTGATCTAATCGTTCCATTTTGTTCTATTGTTAAAAACCGTTAATGTTTGAACCCAAAAAAAATAGAGTAAACAAACTTCAAATCACTTGATTTTTATATGTGTATATCTTAAAATATGAAGATGATAATGTGCGTTCGGATCTTGAAAATTTACTCGGGAAATTGATTTTTGAGTGCGACATAAGAGGGAGTTGCCTCATGTGTCAGCTGATTTACATTTCTCTCTTTTATTAATTTTGTGGGTGCACTAATTCAGTGGGTGTCTTTATCACTTTTTTGGGTGCCAATATTTGTCCTTCTCTACTACCTGCTCTCTATTTTGTAAGGATAGAAAAAGAAAAATACTATTCTACCCCTTAAATTTGAAAAAAAATTCCATCTTTCTTATACTCTCTCGCTTATTCAGCACCACTGACGGCAGCAGCAGGAGACAGAAACAAAATACTTCAACAACAGACATAAATCTTCATGTTTAAATATTGTCAAATATTTCTAAGAGAATAAAAAAAAATATTGTCAAATATTTCTAAGAGAATAAAAAAAACAACATACGCAGTCCTTAAAATTTAACCATAACTGTCTTAAAATTATTATATTGAAGATATCAGCATTGTACTTAATTTTCTTTTCTCTTTCTTTTGTTTTATTTTAATTTTTATATTTCATATGTACAGGGATAACCAATGGTTATAAAATGCTGGTGAGATGCATGATCTCACGTTTGCACATTAGCCTTGGAATATCTGATAACTGGTAGCTAGTCATCTCTGTTGTATCTGATAGCCAGTTATCTCTGTTGGAATTCGATTCTGCTTTCCTAGTGATGTCCACAATAGTCCTTGAAGCAGGAGTACTCTAGCCAAGGTTTAGAAATCTAGCGTTGTGAAACATTCTCATAAGAAGACAATTTCTTGAGAGTTTCTTGCCTCGCTCATTGATGATTGTGGTGGGGATTTTTTGTCACAGTTGATTGGGCTCTCACGATTGATTCTTTCAAAAAACATGAAAAAAAGAAAGAACATTTTTCAGGCTAGGAACACCGGTATTACCAGCAGAAAACCGTCAGGCGTGAGAATGAGAATTTTCGTTTGGAGTGGAAGCAAGCGAAGAAGGGCTTGTGTGTAGTATTTTCGGTAGTAATCGGAAATACACCTCTTTCTCTATTGAGATCGAGGTGTAAATATACCTGTTGGAGTTGTAATTGAGGGTGAGAAAATTTGAGATCTCTGCATGATTTGCATGTTGTAATTTTCTAACTGTCCAGATCGCGCCACTTGATTGTTGAGCTTAATACGCAGAGAGATCCGCCACCATCCATAACCGCTCGCATTGATGTAGGGACGTTGTAATGTCTGAACTTTGTGGACGATCTGGCTGCATAATTGAACCTATGAATCGCGGAAATCATGTCGTTAAGTTGTAACTAACTTAGAAGTGATAGTTTTCGCGGAGGGTCTTCGTCTCGGAGACTGGAACCTCCGACTAACGAAACAACTTTCTCCGAGTTGAGCATCCGGATGGACGATTCCGGACGTGTGCGGGCTCAGAACAGAACTCGAGGCTGCCTGCTGGCATGTCAGATGCATTGGTCGCTTAGGACGCTTCTATGCAGCAGCGGGACACGTATCGTGATCTTGACAAGGGTCAAAATCTGACCACCACGATGATGTTCCGAGGGCATTTGGATGCTGTGATCGTGAAGGAGGACCTTCCATGGTAATGCACGGTGCAGTGCAGTATTTTTCAGGCTCGTATCTGAACTTTATGCTTTTTATTTGGGTCGAACAACCACAAGTTTCATTCTATGTTACCAACCACTCATGTTTTTGGTGGATTAAGATTGTATGTAACTAGGCAGCAACAATGCTGAGGTTATGATCCAATTCCAAGTAGAATCAATCAACGAATACATTTGAGAGAAGAAAAAAAAATGCTCAGTCCTGGAAATTATATGGATGAAAAATCAGTGCACGCTGTCGAAGCCAAGGATTCAATACCGAATAAATGCATCCCAAATATTTTGGTTCGATATTTATGTTTTTAAAATCATTCCATATAATACGAAATTTACAATACGAATTTTTTTTTAAAAAAACACAGAAAAATCCAACAGCTATCTCCAATGATATATTGTTCATGCATATCAAAGGCCAAATGGGAAAATAGGAAATTCAGCAATCTATTTATCCACAATATATATTCACAGAATTTGGCAATTTTTATCCCAAAAATATTGTTGAAAAAAAGACCAAGAACATATGAGTAACTGAGTATGGGTATGTAATCGAATCTAATACGATTATTTTCAAGCTATGTCTCTGATACTAAACAAACCAGATTCTTGACATGCATGTATGGTAAAAGTTCCAGTTTCTAGGATTGCATATAATCAAATCACAGCCTCTTAAACAAATTCGCTCACGCATTAAACAACTATGGTTGACATTTTTTTTAATTATGCATACATTTAAACAATTTTAATTGTAAATTATTTAATAGAACCTAAATATCTTTTCTAAACACGAAGTCGTGAGGTGAACGGAAACACCGTATTATAATAGTAGATAGATAGATAAAAAAAAAAAAAAACCAATGAACAAAAACTTGATAATATTGTCCCACATTTGAACTAGGGTTCCGACCTGACCCGCTAACCCGATCCGAACCCGACCCCAAAATTATCGGGTTTGGGTCCAGTCTATACGGGTTTGGGTCAGAATCGGGTCGACCAGGTCGAGTCTGGGTTTTAACTTTAACCCGATTACAACTCGATTACACCAGTTTAAAAATATCACATGTGTATATAATGTCTTTTGACTTTTTTTTTTAAAACGAATTTTTCTTTCACTACAGTCTCTTCCTTTGATATAGGGTTTTAGTCCCAAATCGTCGACTCCTTCCTCCGCCCTCTCCCGTCCTTCACTCCTCAAGTCGCCAACCTTGAATTGAACCTCGTGCTTGCTGGTGCTAAACTCGGTCTCGTGCTTGTTGTGCTCTTCGTCACGCTCATTGCGTGTTTATCACAAACGGATCAGGCTGGTCGGGTCGGATTTGAGTTTTCCATTCTGACACGTGTAATAATCGGGTCTAGGTTAGATGCATATGGGTCGATCCAAATATGACCCCACGCGATTAGACCCGACCCAACCCAACCCAACCCAACCCAATTGCCACCCCTTATTTAAACTAGTCATTGTTGTAATAAACATTGCAATGCGAGGGTAAGATGGGAATGTAGTACATGGAATGAGCTCAAGTTGCTGGTGCGTGCGAGATTTTTCATTTTTTTTTCCCGAGTGGTGAAAGGGAAACGCGCAGAATCGACAGTTTGAATCTGAAGTCTGACGTGTGGTCAAAAATGCCCATCTCGACTCCTCGAGAAATTTTGAGCCGTGAAAAGAAATTTTGATACCAAAAATTTAAAAAATAATAATAATAAGAAAAACGTCCCCTGGCCACAAATAATACCAGTGAGAGAAAACTTGTGGCAGTCCAAGGTGACAAAGTCCCATGCTCGTGCTTGTGTTGAGAGAAAGGGAACCTTGGATTTTTGGTTCTTGGTTGAATTTTGCATCACATCTCTCTTCGTCACTCAGCTTGAATGATGCAAAGATGTCCGCGTGTTTGGTTTGGGCGAAAGTGGAAAAAAACATAAGTGAAAAAGCTTATTTCTCACCTTCAGTATCTGTTTGAAATAAAAAAATAATAGAAAAACTCCTTTTCATTTTCTCTGTCTTTTTTTTACAGCTTCCTTTTACACTATCATTTTCTCACTTGTGGGGTGCTATACTTGATTTTGTGATCATATAAATCTCATTTGTAATAAGTTATAACCTTAAACAGTTGATTTTGTGATCATATAAATCTCACTTGCAGTCTAATTATAATTTTTTTTAAAAAATTCATAATAAATTATTTTAATATTATTTTGCGGTCAACTTTGTGCTCAACTTTTCACTTCCACTTTCACATTACTAATCAAACACCGAAAAATATAATATACTTTTTCACTTACACTTTCACGTTACAACCAAACACCGGAAAACTTACTTGCACAAATCCCAAGTTCCTACATTTTCCTCATATTTTTCTCTCCATTTCCCCCACATACATCTTTTTCTCCAACTTGCATCAAACCAAGCAGGCGTCATGCACTGAGAAATGAGCTTTGATATTTCAAAACCATGGAGAATGTAACTCATATCACCTCCAAGTTTTCAATTTGTTTGAGTTCTTGAAATGGATCTCACTTGAAAAAAAAAAAAAAATTGGTTTTGCAAAAAAAAATTGCCCTAGTAATCTACGAGGACACGGTATAGATACAAAATAGACATTAGGTAGCTGAGACTGCTTCCTCATTAGTTCATACATAAACACACCTTTCGACTTGCTTCTCCATGTAGCCTATAAAGTTGACTAATTTCAAACATTATAATTGATATTTACTGTTAAATCGACTCCTGTTATTTTTAGCCCAGAATCTTTTACAGTCATAAATTAGATTTTTGACACTTGCGGACAAAAACATTCTAAGATTATTATAGGCATGAATCAACTAAATTAGAGCCTCTCCGTTGAATAGTACTAAGTCGAGTCTTCCAAAAAATAAATAGACAATATGACACACTGTAGTGGTCATAATTTGATCACAATCAGGATGATGATGATGATGTGACACGACAGCTATGATTCAATTGTTGAGACCAACAATCAGATTATGACACCAACTGTAATGCGCCCTTAAGATCATGATCGATGTTTGCGGAACGTGACAAAATATAATACTTGCAAAAGAAAATTATTGTAAAGCAAACTAGCAATACCAAGAAAAAAGAATAGAAAAGAATACGAGAATTTAACGTGATTCGGTTCAAACTTAACCTGTGTCCATACGGAGAGAACTTGAGAGAGTTTTATTAATAAACTTGGTACAAGAGATCTAACATTATCATTGATTGCACAAGAGCATTCATCTTCCACTTGAATTCCACAAGATTATAAGTATATCTTCTCTCTATGCACCGTAACTTTCCTCTCTTTTTCTTGGCTCCCTCTGATTTTGACTCCGTGTTCCAATCTATTGGGTTACAATCTTTATTTATATGATTTTACAATACAAATTCTATTCGGACTTTGAGATGACCTTGACCGTCGGATACTTGAAGAACTTGATCAAAACTTGTAGGAGTTAATCTTTAGAAACAAATCTTCATCGAATAGAATTTGAATCCCATTCGAATTTCACCAGAAAGAAAACTCGCACCGCTTATGTTCACGCTTCAGAATGGCAAACTAGTCGACTAGCCAGTCCTCAAAATAGTCGACTCATATGACCTATAAGTCGAATAATTGTAAACACTTACTTCTCTGTATCTTTCCAGTCAACTAGGCAGTTGACTGACCTGAGCATTAGTCGATTCTACAGTTAACTAATCTGACTCTGTTGGGTTTGCTTCTTCTGCTTCAAGCGTTCGTCTTCTCCAATTCGATTAGATCTTCTTGGACCATCATCTTTTCTTGAAACAAGACAAACAAATGAAACATGTCCAAACTACGAGGAGTTCTCTCCAAGACATCCTGTAACGCCCCGATCCCACGGATACGGGAACGTCACTGCGACGTATATACGTAGGTCAGAAAATGCCCCCACGTATATACGCTAAGCATTTAGTACAACAAGGATCAGAGTACACGACAAAGCGTGATATTCATACATATGCCAACTTAAAAGTACAAGTACAAGTTATCACAAGATATGATAAAATATTACACATTACATGTATCTTTTATCACAACCAAGTCCAAAAGTAAAAGATACAATATGAACACAAAATGCTCACAAGTAGGATGAAGATCCCGTGAGTCAAAGAGAGAGATCTGGCACAAGGACTGGAGCTAGTCTGCCTGCTTACTAAGAAAAGCTTGATCTTCTATTGACGGTTCCACTTCGATCCAAGCTTCAGAACCTGAACATACAAATCCAAGGGAGTTAGGACCTCCCAACAATGAACAGACTACAGCCAAATGGCTAAGAGACATGAATAAGAAAGATAGAACAACATAATGAATATCAATTAGCAAGAAATGAAAGCATGAAGAGATAAAGTCAGAATACAATGAATCCACAGTTAGAGTCTATTATTATTATTACTTGTCTTACTGTGATATCTAGCTATGTGACCCAGCGTCCCAGGGCACATAGATCCATATCCTAGTAAAGCAAGGTTGTTATTGGAAACCAGCGGGATTATCAACGAACTATGTTTACAGTGGGTCCCGTACATGCCCGGGACAACGGTCCAGGATTGTTCCGTTGCTTGGTGACGGAAACCAGCCGCTAGGCTAACAGGAGGGACTTATGTATGCCCTTTATCATGATGGTACCAGTAATGAGGGAGCAAGCACTCCCCTCGGTCCCCTGGAGGCCCTCAGGTCAGACCGGAAATATAGTTGCACAACATACCTAATACCACTGTAAACATGAACACATATTGATATCCACATGTTTTCCCCCGACCCAATGTAAGTTGGTCCATTTTATACAAAAGTCAAGTGTATCATACTTGGTGTTAAGAGATAGCATGATAAGTGATGATATTCATTAATTAACAAGTTATGAAATGAGAATATACAATAACAAGCCATGAAGTAACAAGAGGTAACATCCATCAAGTAACAGGTCATGAAGTACCATCCATGAAGCATAAACAAGAATAATATATCCCACATGTATCAAGGGTATGATCCAAATTCAGAAAAGAAATCAACTATAATAAACAGCCTAAATTAGTCGACTAGGTGGAATGGTTAGTCGACTAATAGTGGTCTCTAGTCGACTAACAGTCTGGACTAGTCGACTAAAACTGGGTTCCAGAGAGTTGGAATTCTGTTTCAGGAAAAGTTAGTCGACTAGGTGGAAAGAGTAGTCGACTAACGGTGAACTCAAGTCGACTAACAGATACGTAAGTCGACTAAATCTGTGATACAGAGAGTCGAGTTTCTGATTCAGGAAAAGTTAGTCGACTAATAATCAAGATAAGTCGACTAAAACTGTGTTTCAGAATAGGGGTCGTTTCAAATAAGGATTTCAAGTCGACTAACTCCTAGGTCAAGTCGACTAATCGTGGTCTGAAAACAGGGTACAGAACAGAATTTGATGATTGAATTTGAAGGCCAAAAGCATGATTTTGAAGGCATAAGTGTACATGAATTGTAACCACAAGTATACTAAAAAGTTTACAAGTCTTGGTGAGTAAAAATACTCACGCGAATGGTTAATTGGAGCTATACGCGTTCGAAAGGAGCGTTGCTGACAAACTTGATCCTCGGCGATAATAGACACGATCCCAATCCAAAAGTTGTAGTTGCTTGAGATGGAGATGATGACTTTGTGGTGTTTTTGGAGTTGGGGTTGAGGTTGAGATGAAGGAGGGATTTTAGTGAAGGCCAAATCTTTGTTGAAGTGAAGAAAAGAAATAAAAATGTAAAGGAAAAGTTTATATAAGATTTTGATTTTGTGAAGGAGGTGCAATTTATGTAGAAGAGAGGGGGTTTTTTGCAAATAGGAGGGGATGAGGTGTCCCTCTTTTGGCCACTTGGCCGGCCATGGAAGAGAGAGAGAAAGAGGGGCATTAATGAGGAAGTGTGTGGAGTTTGTTGGAATTTTGGAAAAGGTTGGAATTTTGAAAAATTGGAAAATCTTGTGGCTTGTGGAGGAAGGAAGAGAAATAAAGAAAAAGGAAAAAGAAAAGAATTTAAAAAGGAGAAGATATTTTCTTGGACTTAGAAAATAAAATAAAAAATATTGAAAAGACAAATTCCCGGGTTTAAGTCGAGGATGCGGATAACATTTCGGAAAATACCGAAATCGTCCCGAAATCAAGTATCTTGGAACGACTCGTAAAATTTACCAAAAATCAATAATAATATTTAAGACTCATGGTGAAATTCGTTTGGAGAAATAATTTATAGTTTTAAAACTAAAAATCTCGGAATCAGTTAGCTACAGACTCCGGTGGAATTTTCATAAAATCATAAAATTCCCAGAAAAAGTATTTAGGTAAGAAATACGATTCTAAAAAATAATGCCTAAAGGACTTTCTAGAATTTCCTAACTGTTTGTAAGATAAAAATCCGGGAATCGATCAGCGACACTGGTCGACACCGGTTTTGAAGATTTTCAATTAATTCAGGAAAATTCCAGAAAATCATATAAAATCTAAAATATTGGAAAATAATATTTGAAACTGAAATCGGTCAAATACAGGAAGTAAATCGAAAAAATACGATCGAAAAACTGAATACGCAACTAAGTACGTATTCCAGGAACGGGGTATTACAATCCATCCACCTTACAAAAAATTTCGTCCTCGAAATTTCAGGAAATGAAAGGTAACGGTAGAGAAGGATAAGAAGAAAGAATTTTACCAATCAAGTTGTGAAGAGTTGCGGATAACGCTCACGGATAACATCCTCTCGTTCCCACGTGGCCTCTCCTGGCGCATGCCTGTTCCAAGACACCAACACTAATGGTATTGCCTTATTCTTCAATGTCTTGACACTTCTGTCCAAAATGGCCATCGGTTGCTCTGGATATGACAAATCCGGTTGTAGTTCCAGTTCGGAGTGATCCAGGATATGACTATCATCCTTGACATACCTCCTCAACTGTGATACGTGGAATACATTGTGAACTCCATCCAACGATGGCGGTAATGCCAATCGATAAGACACATCTCCCACACGGTCCAAAATCTCGAATGGGCAGATATATCTCGGACTAAGCTTTCCACGAGTACCGAACCGGATTACTCCTTTTGTAGGTGATATCTTCAAAAACACATGATCTCATGTCTGGAATTCCAATGGCCTTCTCTGAGTGTCAGCCCAACTTTTCTGTCGGCTCTGTGCTGCCCTGAGGTGATCTCTGATGATTCTGACTTTATCTGTTGTCTGAATCAGGATCTCTGGCCCCAAAAGTCTCCTCTCACCGACTTCGTCCCAACAAATCGGTGACCTACACTTCCTTCCATACAATGCTTCAAATGGTGCCATCTTGATACTTGCCTGATAGCTGTTATTATAAGAAAATTCAGCCAAATGAAGATGATCTTCCCATGATCCCTTGAATTCAATCATGCAGGCCCGCAACATGTCTTCAAGAATCTGGATAGTCCTTTCAGATTGTCCGTCTGTCTGAGGGTGATAGGAAGTACTGAATTTCAGACGAGTTCCTAGGCTGTCTTGGAGACTTTCCCAGAAATGTGATCTGAATCTTGTGTCTCTGTCTGATACAATACTAACTGGAACTCCATGTAGACGAACTATCTCCTTCATGTACTTGTCTGCCAAAACCTCTGTTGTCTGACCTACCCTGAACGGTATGAAGTGAGCTGATTTGGTGAGGCGATCAATGATTACCCATACAGCATTATTACCCTTAGGACTACGAGGTAATGCCGTAACAAAATCCATGGTGATGTGCTCCCACTTCCATTCGGGTATTGGTAAGGGTTGTAGAAGTCCAGCTGTCCTCTGATGTTCTATCTTTATCTGCTGACAAACTAAGCACTTGGCTACATACTGGGCTATCTCCCTTTTCATAGCATTCCACCAAAACTGCTTCTTTATGTCTTGATACATTTTGTTTCCCCTGGGTGTATGGAATAGGCTGAACTGTGTGCTTCTGCTAGAATCTTCTGTCGAACTTCTCCTTGGGGAACGCAAAGTCTGCTACCAAAATACAAGGAATCATCCGGATGAATATTGATATCAGTCCTCAATCCAGCCTCTACTTGAGCTCGGAATTGCTGTAATCTGGGGTCTTCCTTTTGAGCTTCCTTGATCTCATCTATCAATGCTGACTGAATCTGCAAGGTCATGAACTGTCCTGCCTTATCAGTTCCTTGAACTATCATCAAGTCCAATCTTATGATGTCTTGGATCAACTCGTTCTGTTGAGTAAGTTGGACTAGTACTCTATTCTCTGGCTTCCTGCTCAGTGCATCTGGAACTGTATTGACCTTGCCCGGATGATATTGCAAGTCTATATCATAGTCCGCCATTAGCTCCAGCCACCGCCTCTGCCTCATGTTCAATTCCTTCTGTGTGAAAATATATTTGAGGCTCTTGTGATCCGTGTATATTAACACCTTGTCTCCCAGAAGATAATGCCTCCAGATCTTTAAGGCAAATATTACAGCTGCTAGCTCCAAGTCATGAGTTGGGTAATTTCGCTCATGAGGCTTCAGTTGCCTGGATGCATAGGCTATAACATGATCATGTTGCATTAGTACACACCCCAGGCATTTTCCTGATGCGTCATTGAATATGACCATCCCTCCTCTTCCTGAGAGAGTCCTCAAGATTGGAGCTGAAATGAGTCTTTGCTTCAATTGCTCAAAGGCTGCAGTACATTCTTCTGTCCATATGTACCTTTCCCCTTTCCGGGTGAGCTTGGTCAACGGGGCTGCAATCTTAGAGAAATCTTGGACAAAGCGTCTGTAATATCCGGCTAGTCCAATAAAACTCTTAATCTCAGTCACCGTCTTGGGAATAGGCCAATCCTTTACTGCCTGGACTTTGCTGGGATCAACTGAAATTCCTTCTGCTGAAACCATGTGTCCAAGGAAGGCTATACTGTCCAACCAAAAGTCACACTTGCTCCTCTTAGCATGAAGCTGCTCCTGCTGGAGAGTCTGCAATACTATCCTCAAGTGTTCTGCATGCTCCCTGTTGTTCTTTGAATAGATCAAGATGTCATCTATAAAAACAACTACAAACTGATCCAAATAGGGCGAGAACACTCTGTTCATCAAATCCATGAAAACTGCAGGGGCATTGGTGACTCCAAAAGGCATAACTAGAAACTCATAGTGGCCATAACGGGTCCTGAATGCCGTCTTCGGAATATCCTCTTTCTTCACCCTAAGCTGATGGTAACCCGATTGTAAATCTAATTTAGAGAATACTCGGGCTTCATGAAGCTGATCAAACAGATCATCAATCCTTGGTAAAGGATACTTGTTCTTGATGGTAACTTTGTTCAATTCTCTATAATCACACAAAGCCTTTTACCACCATCCTTTTTGTTTGCCAATAGTACTGGAGCTCCCCATGGTGAAGTACTTGGTCGAATTAGTCCCTTGTCAGAGTATTCCTGCAGTTGCTTCTTTAGAATCTCTAACTCCGTGGGTGCCATCCTGTACGGAGCCTTGGATATAGGAGCCGAGCCTGGAACAGTATCAATAGAGAATTCAATCATCCTGTCAGGCGGAAGTCCTGAGATTTCAGCAAACACTCCTGGGAATTCATCCCACACCGGTAATCTCTGCTGAATCTCCGAAGTAGTCATCCGAGTCTTTCTCTTGGTAGACTTCACTTCTCCACTAAATTGGAATTCAGGCTGAAGAGGGATTCTGAAATTAATCTTCTTCTCCCTACAGTCAATAACTGCATAATATTGGCTGAGCCAGGTCATGCCTAAGATTACGTCGTACCCTTTGGTGTCTAGTACGAGCATATCTATGGCCAAGGTCTTGTTACAAAGTTCTACTGGACAATCAGTGCAAACTCTAGTAGATATGACTACTCCATTCCCTGTACTAATCTCCCATTTATGGTCTAAAGATCTAACAGGTATAGAATGCAATGCCACAAAATGATCTGAGATATAACAATGAGAAGCTCCTGAATCGAAGAGGGCTAAAACAGGTTTTGAGTGTACCCTGATTTTACCTGTTATCACTTCCTCAGAAGTCTCAGCCTCTTCTTCCGTCAAGTTGTAAGCTTGTCCCCTTCCACGCCCTGCAGCAGTCCTAGCTCCTCTTTGGACTGGGCGAATAGCTTGTTGTGGAGGAGGGGGAGGAGCTCTCCTGATCATCGGTCCTTGGTTCCTCTGTCCAAGTGGCCCTGGAAGTGATCTCTGTCCATTTGGTCCCTGTAGTGCTGGCAAAGCTTGGCCGGCTATCCCCATTCTTCTGTGTGGACAGGCTTCTATGGAATGGTCTCGGGAACCACATACCAAGCATAATCCATTTGCCCTACGGCAATTCTGTCGAATGTGACCTGGTTTCTGACAATAGCTACAGAAGGATAATGGTTGGGCCGTCTGGTAAGGAGCTGGTCGGAATGGTTGCCTCATTGTCTGAACCTTTGCTGCTCTGTATGGGCCTCCTCTTCCTATTGGTGGAAATGGCCTCTTCATGGCCTGGTTCCTCATCTGGTTCACTTGCTTCTTCTCTAGCCCACGCTCCACTTCTCGAGCTATGGTGAGAACCTCTGAATAAGTCTTCAGCTGCTGGGGCATTAAGAAGACCTGGATGTCCATCTGCAAGCCCTGCTGAAATCTACTTGCCCGCTTCTCCTCATCAGTTACCATGTATGGAGCAAAGCGGCTAAGTCTGAGAAATTCCGCGGCATACTCGTCCACGGACCTATTCCATTGCTGAAGTCGGATAAACTGCTCTTCCATGTCCTTCTGAGCAGTGGCAGGGAAGAATCTGCTATAGAAACTCTTGGAGAATGTGTCCCAGGTGACAGGCTTCTCCAATCTTGCCTCCTCAGCTAGCCACCATGTTCTGGCTATATCCTTCAATTGAATCTTAGCAACCTCCACCTGATTCTCCTTTGGAACTCGAGCTGCATTCAACAAGTCTGAGGTATCTGTCAGCCATTGCTCAGCATCCAGGGGTTTCTCTTCACCCGTGAATATGGCTGGTTGCAGCCGTCTGAAGTCTGAAATATTTCCCGGCCTCTGTTCCTTTGGAGCTGCTAACTCTTGCCGAAGGAGTTCCGTCTATTGTTGCTGATTCTCCATCATTGTCTGAATAACCCTCAGAATATCGACATTCTCTCCCGTGGGTCCATTTGATGCTTGCCCAAAGTTGTTACGACCCGACCTTCTCTCCATACTTAGTTGGTAAAAGATAACTGGAATTTGGAAAAATGGAAGGATTTTAGGATATAAGGGAAGGAATCAAGAAGGAATCAAGAAGGACTAGATAACTTTGTACATTGTAGTTGGCAATAGCAAATTTCATTAATTTGCTGCTTGATTGTACTATAGGTGTGAGAGCCTAGGCTCTGATACCAACCTGTAACGCCCCGATCCCACGGATACGGGAACGTCACTGCGACGTATATACGTAGGTCAGAAATGCCCCCACGTATATACGCTAAGCATTTAGTACAACAAGGATCAGAGTACACGACAAAGCGTGATATTCATACATATGCCAACTTAAAAGTACAAGTACAAGTTATCACAAGATATGATAAAATATTACACATTGCATGTATCTTTTATCACAACCAAGTCCAAAAGTAAAAGATACAATATGAACACAAAATGCTCACGAGTAGGATGAAGATCCCGTGAGTCAAAGAGAGAGATCTGGCACAAGGACTGGAGCTAGTCTGCCTGCTTACTAAGAAAAGCTTGATCTTCTGTGGACGGTTCCACTTCGATCCAAGCTTCAGAACCTGAACATACAAATCCAAGGGAGTCGGACCTCCCAACAATGAACAGACTACAGCCAAATGGCTAAGAGACATGAATAAGAAAGATAGAACAACATAATGAATATCAATTAGCAAGAAATGAAAGCATGAAGAGATAAAGTCAGAATACAATGAATCCACAGTTAGAGTCTATTATTATTATTACTTGTCTTACTGTGATATCTAGCTATGTGACCCAGCGTCCCAGGGCACATAGATCCATATCCTAGTAAAGCAAGGTTGTTATTGGAAACCAGCGGGATTATCAACGAACTATGTTTACAGTGGGTCCCGTACATGCCCGGGACAACGGTCCAGGATTGTTCCGTTGCTTGGTGACGGAAACCAGCCGCTAGGCTAACAGGAGGGACTTATGTATGCCCTTTATCATGATGGTACCAGTAATGAGGGAGCAAGCACTCCCCTCGGTCCCCTGGAGGCCCTCAGGTCAGACCGGAAATATAGTTGCACAACATACCTAATACCACTGTAAACATGAACACATATTGATATCCACATGTTTTCCCCCGACCCAATGTAAGTTGGTCCATTTTATACAAAAGTCAAGTGTATCATACTTGGTGTTAAGAGATAGCATGATAAGTGGTGATATTCATTAATTAACAAGTTATGAAATGAGAATATACAATAACAAGCCATGAAGTAACAAGAGGTAACATCCATCAAGTAACAGGTCATGAAGTACCATCCATGAAGCATAAACAAGAATAATATATCCCACATGTATCAAGGGTATGATCCAAATTCAGAAAAGAAATCAACTATAATAAACAGCCTAAATTAGTCGACTAGGTGGAATGGTTAGTCGACTAATAGTGGTCTCTAGTCGACTAACAGTCTGGACTAGTCGACTAAAACTGGGTTCCAGAGAGTTGGAATTCTGTTTCAGGAAAAGTTAGTCGACTAGGTGGAAAGAGTAGTCGACTAACGGTGAACTCAAGTCGACTAACAGATACGTAAGTCGACTAAATCTGTGATACAGAGAGTCGAGTTTCTGATTCAGGAAAAGTTAGTCGACTAATAATCAAGATAAGTCGACTAAAACTGTGTTTCAGAACAGGGGTCGTTTCAAATAAGGATTTCAAGTCAACTAACTCCTAGGTCAAGTCGACTAATCATGGTCTGAAAACAGGGTACAGAACAGAATTTGATGATTGAATTTGAAGGCCAAAAGCATGATTTTGAAGGCACAAGTGTACATGAATTGTAACCACAAGTATACTAAAAAGTTTACAAGTCTTGGTGAGTAAAAATACTCACGCGAATGGTTAATTGGAGCTATACGCGTTCGAAAGGAGCGTTGCCGACAAACTTGATCCTCGGCGATAATAGACACGATCCCAATCCAAAAGTTGTAGTTGCTTGAGATGGAGATGATGACTTTGTGGTGTTTTTGGAGTTGGGGTTGAGGTTGAGATGAAGGAGGGATTTTGGTGAAGGCCAAATCTTTGTTGAAGTGAAGAAAAGAAATAAAAATGTAAAGGAAAAGTTTATATAAGATTTTGATTTTGTGAAGGAGGTGCAATTTATGTAGAAGAGAGGGGGTTTTTTGCAAATAGGAGGGGATGAGGTGTCCCTCTTTTGGCCACTTGGCCGGCCATGGAAGAGAGAGAGAAAGAGGGGCATTAATGAGGAAGTGTGTAGAGTTTGTTGGAATTTTGGAAAAGGTTGGAATTTTAGAAAATTGGAAAATCTTGTGGCTTGTGGAGGAAGGAAGAGAAATAAAGAAAAAGGAAAAAGAAAAGAATTTAAAAGGAGAAGATATTTTCTTGGACTTAGAAAATAAAATAAAAAATATTGAAAAGACAAATTCCCGGGTTTAAGTCGAGGATGCGGATAACATTTCGGAAAATACCGAAATCGTCCCGAAATCAAGTATCTTGGAACGACTCGTAAAATTTATCAAAAATCAATAATAATATTTTAAGACTCATGGTGAAATTCGTTTGGAAAATAATTTATAGTTTTAAAACTAAAAATCCCGGAATCAGTTAGCTACCAACTCCGGTAGAATTTTCATAAAATCATAAAATTCTCAGAAAAAGTATTTAGGTAAGAAATACGATTCTAAGAAATAATGCCTAAAGGACTTTCTAGAATTTCCTAACTGTTTGTAAGATAAAAATCCGGGAATCGATCAGCGACACTGGTCGACACCGGTTTTGAAGATTTTCAATTAATTCAGGAAAATTCCAGAAAATCATATAAAATCTAAAATATTGGAAAATAATATTTGAAACTGAAATCGGTCAAATACAGGAAGTAAATCGAAAAAATACGATCGAAAAACTGAATACGCAACTAAGTACGTATTCCAGGAACGGGGTATTACACATCCACCTCCCGAATTCCATTTCGAGGCCCCCGCCACATCTGGCCTTCCTATAGCTACCTTCCATCCCAAAGACATTCTCGATCTGAAGCTGCATTCAGCCGTTCCAAAACCTCTACTCTCCGAGGTCTTTACCACTCTGAAGTCCTCCACCTCAAAGCCTTATCCGCTCCGAAACCCTCCCCGTTTTGAAGACTCCAGCTCCGAACTTGAAGCTCCAATAAAAGATCGTCCTTGATCTTTGCCGAAACTTATGCAACTCCGTTCTCCCACACGTTCATAACATGTTACGTTCTTATCAGCGCGAGCAGTTATGAACAGTGGCAGATTCTCCAGCATGCAATCTTAACCGACCAGCACCAATGATCATGGTCATTACAACAAATCCAACACATGCAGATCGTGCAGTTACAACAATCTGTCAATTCCGCCTCCACGTCAGTATCCATGTCAGGTATATACAATCCTTCTACTCCAAGGAGAAAGGAGGTCGCATTCACAATCCCCAAAGCACACCTCCCACTACACTGGAAGTCTCTCTATTCCAATCCACCACCACATTAGCAGTTTTCCCGTGCTAGTCCATCCCATTAAACTACTAGTCTCACTCTGCTAGACCATTCCAAAACATACTGACAGTTTTCCTGTGCCAGTCCCCTTTTCGATTTCACGTACTGATTCTCACACTCGAAGTTCTTAGGCCGGCACCCTATCGATACTCTAACACGAAAGGTGTCTTTTCTCTGTGTGCTCTGACAAGTCAGAAAAGAGAGCGTACAATCGCTTTTGACGAAAATTCATTTACCGCAAACTGGTGAGATTTTTCTCACCACACATACACTCTCAAATTAACGCATTTAAATAATTTTAATGATGATACTAGTAACTAAATAGAATTTTAATATTTTCTTGATTCGTGAGGAGGGAGTGACACCAACAACTTGAATCAAGATCAGGTTTCTTTTCTTTCTTTCCTTTTTGTTTTTTTTTATTATAAATAGCTCATCAACGTATATATATTCTATTTTTAATTATCGTCTTTTTGCCAAGAATTTTAGTTTTTGTCTACTCTAATGTTACATCATTCTCGTATAAGAATGAAATAAAAATTGCCACCAACGCACTCTATGAGTGATAATCTAACATTGAATTAAATTAGGGATACAATCTCATATTACTCGCTAATCTCTAATGGAAGCTGTTGACGGTTCAGATAGAAAACCTGAGAACATTGATTAAAGACTTCGAAGAAATCAGCTTCAGTTCAGTATCAACACAAAGTCCTACAAAATCCAGCCAAGCAAATTCGAAGAAAGGACTCAAAATTTAACAAGAGAAGAAGAGACGAGAAGCAAAATTGTTAATCGAAAATGATGTGGTCCCTGCAAAGATGAGTAATTTGGGTTGACTTCCTTTTACTGTGCTGTAATTTATAGTTTGATGACCGAGTCTAGTAGTAGTTCCATTCAGTTTTATTCATATAGACATTACTTAGTTCTTTGAAATGATGAATTGCACGAAAGGGCAGAAGCAGAAGCAATTCCATCAACAAAATCATTCAGCACAGCCAGCTGCACAAAATGATTGTTGTCTGGGTGATTAGTAACAAGAACAAGGCAGATGTTAACAGTTTATAGGTGATGGGAGAGATACCAAAGAATGAAATAGGACCATGATAAAATGTTTACAATGTACGTCTTTTTCTAGAGAGCAGCAGCAGCCGCAATGGTTGCTGGCAGTTTCACCACACAACCACTCTGGAAAAAATTACACCTGCTGCTGCTGCTGCTGCTATCTAGGATACATAGAATG
Source organism: Agave tequilana (assembly GCA_038442645.1). Taxonomy (NCBI): domain Eukaryota; kingdom Viridiplantae; phylum Streptophyta; class Magnoliopsida; order Asparagales; family Asparagaceae; genus Agave; species Agave tequilana. The sequence goes on along the minus strand of JAVJIF010019388.1, from coordinate 40,530 downwards.
TACATCAGCCTGATTTAGTAATATACACCACCTCCCCCACTGTGTCAGCCATGCTGAATTAGTTGCAGAAAGATCGAGACCAGACGTGAGCTATAAAACACAGCACACCTCGGGGTCCATGCCACTTCCTTTCGATAAACCCAAATTCTGTGTGATAAGGGCACCATCTTTCTTCCATTAGAATTTGAGCTTGCTAAGTATTATGGGATGAAGGCATCATGCATGTCACGTCTCATGTATGTGTTTGGACACCATGAACTTGGCAACAGCCTGGTAGAGCTGCTCCTCGTCAAAGGGCTTTGAAACATAGCCATCCATTCCACATTTCATACACTCCTCGTATGTTGCTTGGATGACATCGGCAGTCATGGCTAGAATTGGCAAGTGGCATTCAACAGTAGCAGCTGTTGCAGGGGCTTCTGGATTGGCAGCGGCATTCGCCTTGCTCTCCAACGACCGAATCTGTCGAGTTGCCTCAAACCTGAAAATCGACAACAGTCATTGTTTATGCCAGAAAGTAATTACTTACATAACCTCTAACAGTAGGGAGAGAGGATAAAATCTTGTTGAAAGGGTTTGTTAAACTCTGTTGAAGGTTAGCCAAAGAGCGTTGCAATCAATAAGATCGAATACGAAAGCGTATCGGTGTATCAAAGTTGGATTGCACAGATGGGAAGCAAGTATAGTCGACTAGGGTAATGGCCTAGTCGACTAATGTGACAAACAGAGAGTTAAAAGTTTCTATTTCATTACAGACTAGTCGACTAATCTATGTCTTAGTCGACTAATCAGGGTTATAAGTCGACTAATCGATGTTATAAGTCGACTAATTCTGTTACTCGGCCTGTTTCCAAGTCAGATTCAGAATCCGTGTCTGATCTGATTTTGGTATTTTTGGTTTTCTCTTCTTCGTGGATTCTTTGGCTACATAAAGAGAGGTAGTGTCCCCAATATTTGTAACATATAATTGATTGATTCAATAAGAACTCTCTCCCCTTGCCTCGAGGACGTAGGGTACTTTCTCTCTTGTTTCTCTGTTTCTTTGTTCTTATTGTGTGGGTACTTCTCCGCTGCATCTATTTCTAGTGATGGATTCCTCATTGGTTGTTACCTCGCATGCAACAAGTGGTATCAGAGCATCCCAGGCTCGTCGTGAGGTCGTGTGTCGATTCCTAAGGCATCAGTTGTTGTTTAGCGGAGATCGTGTGTCGATCTCAGAGCAGCGTTAGGACTGTTTGTGGGATCGTAAGTTGATCTCGGAACAACGTTAGGATTGCTCGAGGAATCAAACTTGTAGGAGTAGATCGCTTCGAAAACTCTTCAAGGGTTTTCACCCTGAGGTAAAGATCTCATCTTTATCTAGTTTGTTTGATTTAACTCCGTTTATTTTTCGCATTGTTTGAGGAATCAGTTGAGAAGATGGCTGTGGGATTACATTTATGGTGAAATCCGTTAATCCACATCCATTGAGAATTGATATGGTGAAGTTCGACGACAAGAACAATCTCAGTATGTGGAGATGTGAGGTGATGGATGCATTGACGACATCAAACCTCAAAAACACTCTACAGTTGGAGAAAAAACACGATTCTACTACTGAAAAAGATTGGGAAAAGATGAACCGGACAGCGTGTGGCTTGATCAGGTCTTATTTGACACAAGACATCAAGTATCATGTATTGCATGAAACATCTGCCAGGCAGCTGTTAGAGATCCTAGAGAAAAAGTATCTGACGAAAAGTATCGAATCGCGGTTGCAGTTGAAGAGAAGGCTTCATCGTTTCTAGATGAAGAGAGGAATCACCATTGACGAACGCATGAATAGCTACACAAAGCTTCTTACATACCTAACTAAAGTGGATGTGAAGATCGATGAAGAGGATAAGGCGATAATTCTATTGAATTCTCTTCCTGAAGAAGAATATGAGACCTTTACTCTTACCTTGATCAACAGAAGACAATCACTTAACTACAATGAGGTGTCTGCTGCTCTTGTGAATTAAGGAGGCAGGACAAATTATCTTCTTCTGAAAGTACAACAGAGGTATTGACAGTAAAAGGCAGGAGTTCCAATCTAAAGGGCAGAGGTGATCAAGGAAGATCGAAGTCCAGATCAGGTTTCAGAGGTCTGAAAAGAACCAGTGCGTCTTATACAAGGAGCTAGGGCACTGAAAGATTGATTGTCCGAAGGCCAAAGGTAAAGAGTCGAGGACCGAGACAAATCTCGCCAAGGTGGTCAGTACTCATGCCAGTACTTTATGGGCGGATGGATCGGACTCAGACTCATCGGATTTTCTTTCTCTGTTGCTACTATTGTTGATTACTCAGATAATGCTGAGTGGATCTTAGATACAGGAGCTACCTATCATATGTGCCCGAACAGGGATTGGTTTTCTAGCTTTGAGAAGTTAGATGGATGTTTCACTGTCATGGGTGATGATCATCCGTATAATGTAAAAGGGATAGGTATAGTCCTTATCAAGATGGTTGATGGGATAGTACGAGAATTAAAAGAAGTGAGGTATGTATCTCAACTCAAAAGAAATTTTATCTCTGTTGGTGTTTTGAAAACGTTGGGTCTTGTGGTATCCATATGAGATGGTGTTCTCAAGATGACCAAAGGCTCAATAGTGGTTATGAAGAGCGTCGGCTGGAACAATCTTTACTACTTGAAGGGTAGTACGGTTACAGGTCAGGTGGATACTTCTATTTCTTCAGATGATATTTTCACACAGGTCTGATGGATGAGGCTCGAACACGGAGGAGAAAAGTCTTTGCAAGCTCCAGCAAAGAAAGGATAATTGGAAGATGCATCTACATGCAACATGAAATTGGGTGAACACGGCGTTCTGGACAAGAAGAAGGAGAAATTCAGCGTCACTACTCACCACTCTGAATGTCTTCTTGATTGTGTCACATAAGTATTTAGGGACCTGCTAAGATTATATCGCTTGGAGGTCATAGATACTTTGTCTCTTTATTGACAATTTATCTAGGTATTATTGGATATATCCCATGAGACAAAGGTATGAAGCCCTAGGTATGTTGGTGAAGCAGACTGGTAAGAAGATAAAGGAGGTACAAATTGGTGATGTTGAAAGATACAAAAACCAATTCCTACGATTTGGTTAGAACACTGGTATTGATACTCACTTCACAGATGGATTACATAAGTTGGCTAAGAAGATAAATCGTTCCTTGCTGGAGAAGACTCGGTGTTTGTTGTCTAATGCACAATTAGACAAATCGTTTTGGGCTGAAGCGATTGTATATGCTAGCTACTCATAAATGAATTGTCATCGACTGCAATAGGAGGTAAAACTCCTCTGAAAGTTTGGTCTGAAAAAGTTGCTCAAGATCATGATTTGTTGTGGGTGTTTGGAAGTCCGGCCTACTTTAGTGCCAAAGATGGCAACGTGAATTCGCGAGCAAAGAAGTTTGTGTTTTAGGGTGTCAAAAGAAATATGAAAGGCTACAGGTTGTTAGACCCTGAAAACAACAAGATTGTGTTGAGTCAGCATGTCACATTTGATGAGACTTCACTGTTGAAGTCTACCGTCTCTCAGCAGGTGGAGGGGACGAAGACCAAGAATGTATCATAGTGGATAGAGGTTGATGCTACTCCACCACCTCCAGTTGGTTCGGTATCAGTTAGGACCTCACCGGATATGACACCAAGTGGAGATCATGTAGCCAGTTCTGATGCTGAACAGGTTAAAGACATTGATGAATGTCGAATTATTTGCAACTATAGGAACTAAGATAAAACCACGAAGGTGGGTCAAGAAGCATGAATCTCAAGTTGGTGATCACGACAAGCTCAAATTGAAGGTCATTGTTCTCCATGACGGTAGTAAGGAGGTTCATATGACTCAGACAGTACGGTTCGTTGTTGAAGATTCAGCCACAGGTGCTTGAGCTCGGTGGAGCTCATTTCAATAAATTACGATTGGCTTGATCCCTTGGGCAAGGTAAGTAGGCAGCCGTAAAGGCGCAACCATTTGGAGATGCAACCCGTATAAAGCTATATGGTATATTTAGGTTCTCGAGAAGCTGATTGGGACTTCACGTAGAGGTGAAGAGTTGGACTTCACGTAAACGTGAACTGTTGTGATCTCGATGAACGTTTAATATTCTGGTGTGAAGATAGTTGAGCTTGCATAAAGGGGTGTGCGTCCAGTTTGCTGAAGCCGATGATGGTGTTTGGTGTGCTCTACTCAAATTTGATTGGACCGTCTTGAAACATATGGACTGGAAAGAGCCAGTCAATTAGAGAGTCAGTATGGCTCATGATGGGTTTTTCTTGAGTTCATTTGGAATAAAGTTCCATTAAGTTGCTGAGTAACAGACATGTTCGTTGGTCGGCTCATATGTTATTTCTCTTCGGTGGAGTGATGGGAAGGCATGCTGGTGCATTCTGTTTGGATAGCAGAGCTGAAATTGGAATCTTACAATTGATATTGGAGTTTGGAAAGCGTTACCCGAGAGGACGACAAACTCAATTTGGATATGTTTGATCAATGAAAATTAATTGTATGTGTGTTGGTGATTCATTTTGAAGGAACCAGTTTCGTCTGTTGGTCAAGTCGAGATCGTATGTTGATTTCACCGAGATCGTGTGTCGATTTCGTTCGGAGCGCTCAAGCCGAGATCGTGTGTCGATTTCGCCAGGTGTTCATTGGAGTTCGGCTCAGATTTGAAAAATCTTCATCAAGGTGAAGAATTGTAGGGAGAGGATAAAATCTTGTTGAAAAGATTTGTTAAACTCTGTTGAAGGTTAGCCAAACAGCATTGCAATCAATAAGGTCGAATACGAAAGCATATCAGTCGTATCAAAGTTGAATTGCACAAGTGGGAACCAAGTATAGTAGATTAGGGCAATGGCCTAGTCGACTAATGTGACAAACAGAGAGTTGAAAGTTTCTGTTTCATTACAGACTAGTCAACTAATCTATGTATTAGTTGACTAATCAAGGTTATAAATCGACTAATCGATGTTATAATTCGACTAACTCTGTTGCGCAGCCTGTTTCCAAATCTGATTAAGAATCTGTTTCTGATCCGATTTTGGTACTTTTGGTTTCCTTTTCTTCGTGAATTCTTTGCCTATATAAGGAGGGGTAGTGTCCCTAATATTTGTAACCTGTAATTGATTGATTCAATAAGAACTCTCTCCCCTTTACCCATAGGCAAATTGCCGAACCTCGTTAAATATTGTGTTGGCTTGCTTTCTCTCTTGTTTCTCCGTTCTTGTCGTGTGGGTATCTGCATCTATCTCTATTGGTAGATTCCTCACTGGTTGTTACCTCGCGCGCAACACTAACATGTTCTTATTCTAGTAATCGACCTTGTTTCTTCAAATTTAAGTGCACAAGTGAATAGATGCATGTTCTGGTATTAACTTCAGTATTAGGATAACTTTCATATGTTTCCAATATCAAAGATGCTAGGAATTTTACATTTAAACAAAAATGTACAAAGACAGTCCTTGCAGATTAAGGTCGTTCAGGTCATTTTTTATTTATATACTAACAACATTGCATTGCTAGCATGGGCACAAAGAAAAAAAGAAGGCTAACACAATTTTACAGGACTAACTATCCAACAAAAGGTTACAGTGTCAGGACATACGTAGGTGTTCTAACAAAACTAGACAACATTCCTGGTCCATCTCCACATCCAAGCCTAAAGGAAATAAAAATTCATCATTTGGTATTTGTAGAAATTATACATGCCTATGAAATAAAGGATCAATGCTGACACCATGCAACACGAAATGCTGATTTTGATAATCAATTCTAGAATACCAAACATGACCTGAAATATCGTAACCATCTTCTCCCACACACTTACCGAGATTCATCATCTAACCGTTTCTTAAGCATTTTACACTCAAATACTTCTTTATCCACAAAAAAAATTATAAAATTTGCCACTATTATCTCTCTGGTCTAACACATATCATCCAAGGTCAGAAATCTTGGTATCTGTATGGGACAGCTGTTCTAGGATCAGTATCAAATAGTTTTTGTGATTATGGAAATTTCGGATCAGAGCCTTGGATTTTCAGTATCAGCTGGTCAAAAAGAATAAACAATAATTATTTTTTTCTAAACAAATTAAAGGCAATTAGAAATAGTTTGACGTGTTCTTTATTAACAAATTGGTGAAAGTTTAGGTGGCTTTATGATTGAATCATGTACAATGGAATAGCTTGTGCTGCAGAGTTATGGTAGGTGAATTAATAACCTAGCTTAAAAATTTAAATTGGTTGATTACATAGAATTTGATGAGCTTTATGTAGAATACAAACGATTAATTATTTGGTGTTTTTTTTTGTATTGTTTTCTATGAGCAAGAGTTCCTAACAGGATTTGGATCCTATTGTATCAATGACATACTAGGAGACAAAGTTTGATCATAAAACTGTCTTTGTTATTTAAAGAGGTCAAAGACTGATTATTCTCCATGGAATTTGGATATTTACTGGCCGTGTAGAACAAGAACAGACAGAAAAAGAAAGTATAAATTTTTGACGTTTTCTTGGTGTGTTTGTTGAAGCTTATGCAGCCCTTTAAGGATGGCTCTTCAGGGTTAGTTTGTCCAGTAAAGAAGGTTTGAGCTTTCTTGTATTCCCTTGTAAGGTTTGAGCTTTCATATTGTAGTGGTCAAATTTTGACCTTCGTCAAGATCATGACACGTGTCCGGACGCCTGGAGGCTCCACTTTCCTGCCAACGGGCTTAGCTCACTCACAAGCCTGACATGGGCCCAAGAAGAAAGCCTAAGGGCGCGCCCCGAGCCTACATCAGCTCAGACATTACCTACCCGGGTCCATCACTCAACCGAAGCTGCATGACCTCTCCCAGACACCAACAATCAGTACAAAGATACTCTCCTATCAGTACAAGGATCATCTCCTATCAGTACAAGGACCCTTCCCGGAGCGACTTAAGGCTCCGACACGAAGACCCTCCAGAGCCTGCTACTCTTATGCTACTTACAGCTGGATAGCATAATTCCCATGATTCATGAAGCGAACTACGCTACCAGATTTTTTTTCCCCACGTTTTGAACATTGTAACGCTTATATATCAATACAGACAGGTATGGATGGTGGCAGATATCTTTGCATGGTGATCCTATAATCAAGCGGTATGATCTAAGAGGTTATAAGGAGATCATAACGTGTGAATCATGCAGTTATATAAATCTAAAATATCCGCACACATGAAGACAACTCAGGCGGGTATAAATACATCTCCTTCTCGAACGAGAAGGGAGTGAGATCACAAAAACCCTAGCGCACCTGTATTCGCGAAGCCACTGATCTCTACTTATAATTCTTTTGAATTAAAGTAGAATCTCTCTCTCCCGTGATTTTTCCTTTCGGATTTTTACGTAAATCTCTGTGTGTTTGTTGTGATTATTGGTTGTGCGTTCTCTACAATTTTGGTGCATGTGAGAAAATCCTTAGAGAATTTTTCACCGCACTTGTATTCCCTTATAATTCCAAATAATTAATAATAAATCTCTAGCTTCGCTGGTGGTTAGTATGACCATACATTATAATATCTTGTTTGTTTTTGGCCTTCATTTATTTATCAATCGAACTTGATGTGAGTTTATTACTGGATATCTAACTTGAAGATCCTTTGGTGGTTATTATTTTGCTTAGCAATGGTATTAGAGCAACAGGTTCCAAGTAAGGTCAGTAATGGCTCCAATCAATAGGTGATCATTGAGAGGTTCAATGGAAAATGAAACTTCAATGCTTTTTGCAAGAAGGCAGCCTTATGCATGACTGACTAGGATTCATTCTTTCGGCAATCGATTAGAACTCTATTGTCGTTTGGGGGGGGGGGGGGGGCGGGGTTTGGGTGGGGGTTTTTTTTTTTTCGGGGGAGGGGGGTTGTATACACCATCCTCTCCTTCTGCAAATATACGAATGTGAGAGAATAAATAGCAAAGAAAAGGCCTTTCAAAATAGAGTTGAGTCGTATAGCATCCAAAGCAGTATAGGATAGGTTAAGCGGACAAGTTTCACTTAATCAACGAGCAGTAAGCTATAGCAAAGAGTGAACAAACATCAGGGTATCCTCTTCTAGATGACACGCTCATGTGGATCTCGATTCTTCTCCTGATGGGGATATTAGGGTTGAGCATCGGTCGACAGTGTTCTAAATGGCGGCCACAGCGACTACATCCGTCGGAAAAATTTATCAGGGATGGACATATATCAGGGATATATCGGGGATATTTTCAAAATTCGGATGTCAAAATCAGACTGTAAATATACATATCTTCTTATCTTAAATCGCATCTCAATAAGACAAGATATGTATAAATTTTATAAAGCTACATAAAACATCATACTTATATGTTTAAGATATACTTAACTCGATAACTTGCATTAAGCCTATGAATCCATAATCACTGTCCAAGTGTAGAATTTTCACAAATGCCACATTGCTCGAATTACCCAAATATCTAACCTAAAAATTGGGTGTAAAACACTATATGGGGTCTAAAATTGCCGAAATTGCGGCAGATATATCGGGTCTATGCCTATTTATCGGTGATTTTGAGTGAAAACGCTATATCAGTTTGGATGTGCCAAATCATTATGGTTAGGTGCCGTAAACGCAATATCGGCGCAATATTGTGGTTATATCGGGATATTTAGAACATTGTCGATCAGTAAAGTGCATTTTTCAAAAAAAATCAAACCACACTACATTGAACAAGGATGCAGAATCACACAAAACCACACCGCATGAGCCCAAAAATCGAATTGAGACCAAACCAAAATTCCCGAACGGGTTTGATTTGGTTCTAGCGGTTTGGGCTTAGAGAAGATTGATAGAGAGGGTGGCAAAGAGAGTCAGATCATTAGAGATTCAGAGAGGGAGACCGAGCGAGATCAGATTGAAAGAGAGAGATCGAGTGAGATCAGATTGACAAAGATCAGACATTGAGAGAACTGAGAGAGAGAGAGAGAGAGGAGACAGAAAGTCTTATCGCCACGGTGCCGCTTGTTGCTAGTGAGATTGGAAATCTGAAGGTGTTATTAGGGGTGGCAATGTTCAGGGTAAAGGTAGGGTAAATATCTTACCCTTATCCTTAGTCTTACTACTCAACCTTTTACCCTTACCCTATAGGGTAATTCTTAGATTATCTTTATCCTACCATGTAGGGTAACGGGTAAATTTTTTCTTTACCCTATCGAGTAAATTAGTAAAAACTAGTAAAATATAATAATTAGAATAAATTGCATGTAAATCGATCTATTAATTAAAAAGTTGTCCTACGATTTTTCACAACCACATACATACTAAGAATTAAATAAACATTCATCAAATATATAACAAATGTACTATAAGATATTCATTAGTCCAAAAAGGAGGTAAATTGCAAAACCAGGGATCATAAGGTTGTCCATAAAGCAAGAAGCATATCAATCCACATTTGTGATTTCGACGTCGCCTCCTCCATTTTTTAATTGAAGTGCTGAAGATATAGTTCCTAGTACAATCCCAACATCTCTTGAATCCAAATTTGAGATTGGGAATTCAAAGTAGTTGCAGTCTCACAGTCGTAGGAGCGATGGGAATTCAAAGAGGCTAGGTTTTGAGAAATTGAGATTCAGATCTGAGAATATGAGACCCTTATAACTTATTCATCGTAAATATTAAATAATAATATCAATTTTCTAAATGGGTATAAACAGACCCTTACCCTAACCCTACCCGTTTATACTAACAGGTAATAAACCCTTCCCCTTCCCATACCCATTAAAGTAAACAGGTCTTACCATTACCCTAGTTTTCCAGGGTAAACATATTTACCCTTGCCCATTGCCACCTCTAGGTGCTATCATCCCTCGTCGCCAGCAAGATGAAAGGTTGGCTGGAGCTTGAAGGTGAAGGGGTCTGGGAAATTTAGGGGTCAGTTGAATGAGTGACAGTCAAGGGTGGGTGTTGATGGGTGGGGATTAGGGTTAGGCTAGAAAATATTTCTAATTTTTTATACATGGTATAAAAGTTTGGTCGGTTCGATTTCAAAATCTCTCAAACCGAACCGCAAAAACCAAACTTCACTAATTTTCAAACTGCAACCACACAATTAGAGGAAAAACCCGAACCAAACCGCCCAAACTTTTGTTCGGTCAGTTTGATCGGTTCAGCCGGTAAAATGTTGAGCACTAGGGGACTTGATCAATAATCGAGAGAAAGCAAGCTCTCCTAAGTCTTTGGCAAAAAGGGTTAAAGGCATCCTGATGAAATAATGTCTTCATCAGACGCTAGAAGGAAAATCAAAGCAGGAGGAGATGGATGTTGATAAATGACAAGATGATGATGATGTTGATAAATGAGATGATGATCAGCATCATCATCATCTAAGCCTTTTCTCCCATTGCTTCTTACCTTGCCTTGTACAACCACACATAGATTACTCTTTTGTATGGAAAAGATGCACCAAAACTCCATATGTCATGACAACACTTCTGTCAAACAAGATGAGAAAGAAGCCTCGATGTTAAGGCAAAGTAGAACAATTACTTATTCTCGTGGAGTAGAAGAAAGAGGAAGGGAGCTTGAGAGATCTAAAAGGCACGGTCTAGATTGAAGACAATTTAAATGCGCTAAAAGTTTTATCTTTGCAAAAAAAAAAAATTGGCACATCAAACATAATTGTATAAACCGTGCAACTAAGAAAGTCATGGTACCTTTGATGTGATAATTTGTCATGATAATGATGATGGCACACAGTCTCCATGATGTAGATAATTTATTAATCTGAGTGGATTTTGCATTCAAAATCTTCGTATCACACATTTTCTTAACAAATCTTATAAGAATGGCATTGTCCAGCATGATGGTTCTACAAGATCATGTAGGAACAATGAAATTCAGGATGTTCAATAAAGCAGTATGTTGTCTAAGTACATGTACCAAAGATGCGCTGGAATCTAATTTCACTTGAAACTTTTGACTTCAAGGGTCTGCAAATATTCAATGCAATGTGGGGCCTGAAAGGTAACACAAGGTGTTAGGGTTTTGATGAAGGGTGGAAAGTGCGGCAAGGTGTATTGATTAATTGGAAACACCATGGTACATGGAATTTCAGTTGGTTCTGCGGCATGTCAGAAGCATGTTTTTTGGGATGCTGCAAAAGCAAGCAGATAGTCTTCCAGTAAGTGTTTTGCTACGGCTAAAAGTACAGATGTTCAAAAGAACTTCGCTGTGAGCAGTATTGTAGACGGTAGAAAACTCGAGTTGGACTCAAGTCCACAGCTAGCAAGGATATGGGCTAGCTGGTCCCCAGGGGAAGAGGGTGCTTGGACAGTTGTGGCTGAACTTCGTGCTTATTAGTCTAGCATGTTTAGTGGGAAACACAAGTCAAGATGGACACTACTATAATATGACTTGGTTTCCTCGTGATATAGAATTTCAAATGGGATGTGGATGCTATTGTATCTATTCCTTCACAACTTTGTGAGGTCAATGGCTCATTATTTATACAAGAGCTGGGTGCTTGTTGCTGCATAGGACAATATAGAGAGAAGAAAAATTCTTTAGCATCTTCTCAGTGTTCATGGGTAAGCTTCAGCAAACTTGAAGGGATGGTATGTTCAGCAAAGGCATAAGCTTCTTATATTCCATTATAATTGTCAGATAATATCTCTCACTTCCCTAACGGTTTGGTCAGATTAATAGTATTTGTTTCTTATTTGTTTGTTCTTTATTTTTTTATTTAATGAACTGGAAATGGAGTCGATTACTTTGGGGAATATAGTCAAAAGTCAAGTATCCTTATATGCAGAAAATTTGAGGATGGTATTGACAAGTATCTTGGTAACAGAAAAGATTTGTTGGGCTCTATATTTGAAAGTAGAAGTAGCAGATCCAAATTACTCAAGGCACATAATATGATTTTTTTACATAGAATGACAAATGGAACGACTTCTCATGAAAGATAAGATAATATTAGGAAATAAAGTCCTATATGCAAAATGCAATATAGATAGTTTGCCAATACATACCCATCCATTTCTGGCATCTGAACATCCATGAAGCAGGCATCAAACTTGTGTGGTAGTTGAAGGAGGGAAAGAGCATCTTTTCCACTCTCAGCACACTCCACCTTTGCTCCATACTTCTTCAAGGCAGCTGCAGCAATTCTAAGATTTACTTTGTTATCATCAACCACCAATATATTCTTCCCTATCAGTAGGCCGCGAAGGAAAGATGACCCATTAGGCATTTCTTTCCTCTGTTGCTTTCCGACTCCTAGCACCTCCTGAAAGCAAGCAGCTACTGTGCTAGCTCTAAGAGGCTTCATGATGACAGTAGACACTAGAGATCCAGCCTTTGCTTTATCAGATTCGGAGGTCACCAGAAGGATAACCTTTGGTAATTCAGGTATTTGACCATTCCTTTTCAAGTCAACCAGCTGATTATGCAAGCAAACATCCATCTCCAAACTCCAAGAGTCTTTCTCAATTAATAATATGTTTGGATGCTTTCGGTCCCCACTGCAGAGACTACAGTAAAATGCAAGATTTCACAATCTTATTATTTGTAAATGAAGGGAAATAAGAAAGAAATATGATTGAGTTCTACACGCGCAAGAGCTCTTTACAGAATTAGAGATCTTTCTGTCAAGAAGGAAAGCGAGCATCTGATAGAGTAGTATCCATGCATCTAAAAGTTCATGTTGAACTCACACACACAACAAGCACGCACGCTTGGCGCCTACGATACACGCACACACACATAACCCAGAAGAACATTGATGCAGCCTAAACTGAAAATGGTGGAGGAACACAGAAATAGGCTTTCTGAGGCAGTTTACAATTTCAGACATTTACCACAGCCAGCAACAAGCACATTTCTAAGTTAATGTAAACAAATGCAGAAGTATCCAGCATTTTAGCCTACCCTCCTTCAAGATATTGACATGGGCAACATAGTGAGCATACATGCATGTGGCTGGTTTCTAGTTTCTGGCTGAAATACTATGCCAGATTTATTGACTAAGAGTGATACCTAGGGCAAAGAATGAAATTTGAAAGCATGAGTCTTATTCTAGAGAAAATATGTAAGAGAAACTTCGTGTTTTGGACAATGAAAACAATAGTCATTTTTAAAATAAACGACTTACCCAGATACCGAGCAGCCATTTTTCCAACTAATGCACTGAATCCCATCTTGATATTATTTGTAACTTCAACAGTTATGCCCAACCTCTGTAGATGATATGTCGTTACAGAACCTCTTACTGGTCTTTCATCAACCAGAACTACTCTCATGCCTTGGAAACAAGTTGGTAGTGCTTCACAAACTGGCCTATTCATGTCACCAACCGCACTTTTCTTGCATTCTTGGAGGACAGCAGTAAAAGTAAATGTGCTACCAATATTCGGTTGGCTTATGAAACTTATCTGTCCATCCATTAGTTCCACCAGACATTTACTTATACTCAAGCCAATACCTGTTCCGCCATAATTCCTGGAAGTTGAGCTATCAGCTTGCATGAAGGGTGCAAAAACTCGATCTTGGGCATGTAACGGGATACCTATTCCAGTATCCTCCACTGTTACCATGACAGTTACATTTCCTGACTCCTTTTCATAGGGTATCCCTTTTTCAGGAACAACAGAAAGGCACTTCCCACCAGAAAGCATAATCTTAAAATTTTCCCAACTATTCCTGTCATCAGCAGCTTCTAGACCGCTCAAAGTATTGAATATGGTGCCACTGTGTTTAACCTCAACTTCGTCTAGCCATCCATTTGGGCATTCGTCAACATTTGCATCTGATGCAATGTTTGAGATCTCAGCCAAACGAACTTGGACAAATATGTGGCCATGCTCAGTAAACTGAAAAAAAAGATGACAAACAAATATATAACCAACAGAGGAAAATTATTGGAGATGTCGTAAAACCACACAATTGACCAAAAAAATAGTTTTCTTAGGATCATTTAATTCCCAAGGATCATGTAATGAAAAATCTTTGATCTGGTGGACAGAATCTATGCTGCAACTGCTGGCATGCCATATTTGACAAGTAGTAGCATATTATGGTGAGATACTGAACATCATAAGATGTTTTGGTTCAATACATCTTTTCATAGAGAAATTTATATGAGTATAACTTCCATGTCATCATGTTTGCATTTTAGAATTTATCATTAGAACCATGCAACACCCATGTTCAAGTCAAACATCTATCATCACACATTAATATGAATTTTCACAATTGCAAAAGGCAATGTAGAAATTGTCCAAAATCGCATCAGGCATAATGGATACTTACTTTAACTGAATTCCCACGAGATTTGTGATTATTTGTCGAAACCTCCCTGGATCGCCCCTGAGAACCGCGGGAACTCTGTCCGAGACGAATACAGCAAGCTACAGTTGTCCAACACAGCATCATAAATGACAAATTTGAACATATATAGTTCAGCTACCTATATCATGTACTATAAAAACGCAGCTATCTTTGTCATATGGTATACTAGTCTAATGCTTACCTTATATAGAGAAATGGTAAAGCTTAAAATTAAAGGCAGAAAGAAAACTATGTATAGTTTATTTTTGAACGAAAACTGACAGAATGGTCAATGTGATTGATGAAGATATCGTTACAACTTGAGTTCTCATTAAGACCTCAGTATGATGTAGGAAGGATTCAGCAAGCATTCATAGGGATTACCTCAATGCCCTTTTCTCTAGACTTTGGAGAGAATAAAGAGAGCACATCGTCCAGGATGGATCGCAGGTCAAATGGTACGGCCTCAAGCTCCAACTTTCCAGCTTCAATTTTTGACCGGTCAAGCACTTCGTTGATTAATGTGATCAGTGCTCTCCCGCAGATTTGAGCAGTTTGAGCAAAATCCTTCTGAGTCAAATTCAGATCTGTATCCAAAAGCATATCTAGCATACCTGACAAGATATAATGGAAATAACTTCTAGGGTTAAATAAACTTTCTTACTCAACGTACAAAATATTATATGGACAGAAAGTATAGCTAATGATTCACGTATGCTGAACTGAAGACTCTATAATCAACTTTTCATCTAAAGAGACTCTATTATCTCATCTGGAAAACATTAAATGAACACAAGTACATATAGGGATAGACATACCAAGTACACCATTCATCGGCGTTCTTATCTCATGGGAAACAGTAGCAAGGAACTGTAAGATAAGAAGAGTATTAGCTTGAAGCACAAGGGCATTGTTCAACATGTGTAACCACAAATGACGTATTTCACCTGAGATTTAGCTACGTCTGCAGCTTCTGCTTGGACTTTTAGCTCTTCCATTTTCCGACAATCCTCTCTGACATTGTCATAGCGATTCCAAGCAGCATACAATATATATCCAGCAAGCATACAGATCACAAAGACACCAGATGGAGTAGTAATGGCCCCCAAGGTGATGGGAGGTTTCACTCTATACCTGCTCATTTCACAAGGTAACGTAACATTAGTTTCTGAAACTATGATCTGGACAACAAACATCAATATCAATTCTTCTAACCTGCAATTCATTTGGTGCTTCCTATACGGATCTCCAAAATCAAGTGTGCTATCATGTGAAAGAGACATATAACCATCTGGATTTTGGGGTCCATACATTACCAAGGGCTCAGAACTGTTAGTAATATCATACACATTCACAGATATATCCTGATTGCCAGCAAGTTGCCTCAGCAAATTTTCCACTAGTGATTCAACATCAAAAGCACCACCGATATATCTGCCAAACATGAACATAGTCAGCTTGAGAATCTATGGAGTATTGTTTGGTTCACTAGGTGTTCTAAAGCACTATTATGTGGAGACAGAAGATAGGACTTGGTCCTTTTTTTCAGGAAAAAAGGAATTTACTTCATCCACATTTTTTAAGATAATGAAGAAATAACTAGAAGAACAGAAATTGTCATAATTGTTTTTATGTAGGTAGGATGTCAGAACAGTATTAAATAAATTTACATAATCATAGTGTGGAAGCTTACATTTTCATATCTGAAACCAAGCTTTCCAAACATAAAGTTAAAAAGAATGCACCAAGGAAAGAAGCTACCACTGAGAATAACCTTACAAAGTATGCAATATTTATCAATAAATAGAACAGATTGCCTTATGATAAACGCTAAGATACTGATTATGTTAGATGTTGCAATAAGCTTGAAGATGTAACTCCAAGGAGTATGCAATGGTCCCCGTCTAGAAATTATAGTTCTATTCTCTTCAACTACTAAACAAACCAGGGTGAGATTAATGTAGCTGATAGGAGGAGGAATTACTGCAATTCCATAACCTCCAATAACTGTTTCCCCATCTAAAGATGATATCGGATTCCATACTGTTTAAATGATCAAGCAAGTAATAGTGCATTACAAATTGGCTTTATCCAGTTAATGTGTACCATGCAAATAACTAATACTGTAATATGCCCAGGAACTTAGTGATTCAAAGTAGCTGTTCAACTGAGGGAAAAAGATACATGGCAGACTTGTGTCGATAAGGATCAGTGATCCTTCAGTTATGAGTTATGTGTTCATGCCTCATGGAAGAGAAGAGGACTAGAAAAAGGGGCAAGATAAAGAACTTGAGGTGAGATGGCAATGGAAAGTTGATTTACTTTATGTTATAGTGTGGGTGGGCGGTACAGAATAAAAAAGGGATAGAATACTTTATTTCTTAGAAGATTCAAGCAATCACTTGGAGTCCCATGGTTTCATATTAATTGAAAAGATTCAATAAGACTTATATGTTGTAAACATGAAAAAAAAAAAAAATTCACAGTAAATCCCATCTTTCATCATCCAATAAAAGAAATGGACTCCGTTAGAATATAAAAGTATTACCCTCAACCCTCACCATAACTTCAGAGTTTTGGTGTAGTAAAAGGGACTTTAATAGACTTTAATATAGTATTAGAGCAACGCGGGTTCAAATCCTAGCGGGTGCACATTAAAAAATAATTCAAAGGAAAAAACATATAGTTGCGTAAAAACTAAGATTTCGGCCCATTAAAAGAGTGCTCGACCTGGGGAGAGTGTCAGAATATAAAAGTATTACCCTTAACCTTCACCATAACTTTGGAGTTTTGGTGTAGTGGAAGAGACTTTAATAGACTTAAATAGACTCAAACATGAATTTGGTGTGGTGCGCGTGCGCCCTTTACAACAACCCCTCTGAGGAATCCACCGAACGGAGACTGACGCAGTCGGAGATGTATCCAACACAACAAGAACAGAGAACAATAGAGAAAAATAATCAACACAGTATTTAACGAGGTTCAGCAACGTGCCTACGTCCTCGGGGCAAGGGAGAGAGATTTTATTGATTCAACAATCAATTACAACTTATTCCTTCTTCAAGGAATTTTCAAGGGAGATTTTCAAAGGGATTTTCAGAGATGTTCTTTCAGTACAATATATGAGGGCTCTAGCCCTTATTTATAGCCACAGAGCCCCAGGGTTTTAAGAAACCCTGATTCGATTCGACCCAAATAGAAAAAGAGTCTGAATCCAGAAAGAACAGCCAAAACGCGTCTGTCAGTCGACCGGCCGATCGACCGACCCTGTGCTTGTCGACTGGCACGGTCGACCGGCACCTAAAGAGAGCAGCCTTCATACACGATCGACCGGATGGTCGACTGTTCAACGCCTGTGCACGTCGTACATACCGGTCGACCGAGCGGTCGACCGGGAGTTATCCTGGCCTACTTTTATGCACTATTCTTACTCCTTTGATTTTCGATCTCTGTGCTATCTTCCTCTATCTCCTCTCTCTACAATCTCCATCTCGGTGAAGATTTTTCAAATCTGAGCGAACTCCAATATATCACCTGGCGAAATCGACACACGATCTCGACTTGGCCAATAGACGAAACATGTTCCTTCAACGAATCGCCAGTACACGTACAATTGATTTCTACTGATCTCAATAGATCCAAACTGATTTTTTCGTTGCCACTTGCAACACTCGCCAAACTCCAATATCAATTGTAAGCTTCCAACTTCAGCTCAGCTATCCAACCAGAATGCACCAAACATGTGTTTCCATCACTTCACCTTAGGAGAAATACCATACAAGCCGGCCAATGAACGTGTCTCCCACTCAGCAACTTCATGACCTCAAGAAGAACCCATCATGAGCCAACTCTGACTCTCCAACTGACTGGCTCTCTCCAGTCTACATGTCTTCGAGACGGTCCAACCAATCTGAGTAGAGCACACCATACACCATCATCGGCTTCACAAACTGGATGCACACCCCCCCTTATGTAAGTTTAACCATCTTCTCACCAGAAGATCAACTGTTCTTCAAAATCACAATACTTCACCTCCACGTGAAGTCCAAATATTCACCTTTATGTGAAGTCCCAATCAGCTTCTCGAGAACCCAAAACAACTTTATACAGGTTGCATCACCAAATATGGATGCGCCTTTACGGCTGCCTACGTAGCTTGCTCAAGGGATCAAGCCAACCGTAGTTCATTGAAATGAGCTCTATCAAGCTCAAGCACTTGTACCTGAATTTTCAGCAGCGAACCTATCTGGCTGAGTCATATGAACCTCCTCACTACCGTCATGGAGAACAACGACCTTCAAATTGAGCTTGTCGCGGTCACAAGCTTGAGATTTATGCTTCTTCACCCACTTTCGTGGTTTTATCTTGATTCTAATGGCTGCAAACAATTCGACATTCTCATCAATGTCTTCAACCTGTTCAGTATCAACCTTGGTTACATGATCTCCACCCGGTGTCACATCAAGTGAAGTTTTCATTGATACCGAACCAACTGGAGATGGTGGAGTAGCATCAACCTCCACCTGCTGTGATACTTCCTTGGTCTTCGTCCTCCCCACCTGCTGAGAGACAGTAGACTTCAATATTAAAGTCTCATCAAATGTGACATGCTGACTCTCACGATCTTCTTATTTTCGGGGTCCCATAGCATGTAGCCTTTTATATTTCTCTTGACACCCAAAAAATCAAACCTCTTTGCTCGCGGATTCACCATGTCATCTTTGACACGAAAGTAGGCCGGACTTCCAAATTCCCCCAGCAAAGCATGACCTTGAGTAGCTTTCTCAGACCAAATTTTCAATAGAGTTTTACCTCCTATCATAGTCGATCCATTTATGAGATGGCTAGCATACACAATCGCCTCAGCCCAAAATGATTTGTCTAATCGTGCATTAGACAACCACCGAACCTTCTCCAGCAAGGAACAGTTTACTTTCTTAGCCAACCCATGTATACCTTCTGTGAAGTAAGTACCAATACTAGTGTTCTGGCCAAATCGTAGGAATTGATTCATGTATCTTTCAATATTACTAATCTGTAGCTCCTTGATCTTCCTACATGTCTGCTTCTCTATTCTTCCTTTCTACTTCACCAACATATATAGGGCTTCACACATTTATCTCATGGGATATATCCAACAATGCCTAGATAAATTATCAATAAAAGAGAAAGTATCTGTGACCTCCAAGCGCTGCAGTCTTAGCAGGTCCCCAAATGCTTACGTGAATACAATCAAGAAAACCTTCTGAGTGGTGAGTACTGGTGCTGAATTTCACCTTCTTATCCAGAACGTTGTGTTCACCCACCAAGTTGTAAGTAGCAGCACCTTCCAATGATCCCTTCTTTGCAGGAGCTTGCAAAGACCTTTCACCTCCTTGTCCGACCTTCATCTGTCAGACCTGTGTGCAATCATTATTTGAAGAGATAGAAGTCTCTACCTGACCTGTAACTGTACTACCCTTCAAGTAGTAGAGATTGTTCTGGCGGACGCCCTTCATCACCACCATTGAGTCTTTGATCATCTTGAGAACACCATCTCTATAGATACTACAAGGCCCAATGCTTTCAAAGCACCAACAGAGATGAGATTTCTTTTGAGTTGAGGTACATACCTCACCTCCTCCAATTCTCGTACTATCCCATCATCTATCTTAATACGTATTGCACCCATCCCTTCCACATTACATGGATGATCATCACCTATGACCGTGAAGCATCCATCTAACTTCTCAAAGTTAGAAAACCACGTCCTGTTTGGGCACACATGATAGGTAACTCCGGTATCCAAGATCCACTCAGTATTATCTGAGTAATCAACAGTAGTAGTAACAGAGAGAAAATATAGATGAGTCTGAGTCTGATCCATCCGCCTGTGCGAGATTCGCCTCGGTCTTTGACTCCATCTTCTTACATTTGGCCTTCGGACAGTCAACCTTCCAGTGCCCTATCTCCTTGCATAAGATGCACTGATTTCTCTTCAGATCTCTGAAGCCTGATCTAGACTTCGATATTCCCTGATCATCTCTTCCCTTCCTATTAGAACTTTTGCCTCTTACCGCCAATGCCTCTGCTCTTGTGCTCCCGAAGAAGACAGTATGTCATGTCTCGTTACTTCATAACTCACAAGAGCAACAGACACCTCACTGTAGTTAAGGGATTTCTTCCATTGATCAATGTAAGAGTAAAGGTCTCATACTCTTTCCTAGGAAGAGAATTCAATAGGATTACCGCCTTATCCTCTTTATCGATCTCCACATCCACATTAACTAGATCTATAAGAAGTCTTGTGTAGCTATTCATGTGTTCATTGATGGAGCATCCTCTTTGCATCTGGAAATGATAAAACTTACTCTTCAACTGCAACCGCGATTCGACGTTTTTCGTTAGATACTTCTTCTCCAGGATCTCCCACAGCTGCCTCGCAGATGTTTCATGCAACACATGATACTTGATGTCTTGTGTCAGACAATACCTGATCAAGCCACACGCCGTACGGTTCATCTTCTTCCAATCTTCTTCAGTTGTTGATGCGCGCTTCTTCTCCAACCGTAGAGTGTCTTCGAGGTTTGATGCCGTCAATGCATCGATCACCTCACATCTCCACATACCGAAGTTGTTCTTGCGTCAAACTTCGCCACATCTATCCTCAATAGATGTGGATTCATGGATTTCACCGACGATGTACTTTCTCCAGTCATCTTCTCAACTGATTCCTCAAAGCAATACGGAAAATAAACGGAGTTAGATAAAACAAACTAAATAAAGATATGATCTTTATCTCCACGCGAAACCCTCGAAGAGTTTCCGAAGTAATCTACTCCTCCAAATTGATTCTTTGAGCAATCTACACGTTGTTTTGAGATCGACACACGATCTCACAAACAGTCGCAACGCCGTTTCGAGATCGACACACGATCTCCGCCAAACAGCAACTGATGCCTTCGGAATCAACACAATCCAACGTCGAACCTAGGATACTCTGATACCACTTGTTGTGCGCGTGCGCCTTCACAACAACCCCTCTGAGGAATCCACCGAACGGAGACTGATGCAGTTGGAGATGTACCCAACACGACAAGAACAAAGAACAATAGAGAAAAGCAATCAACACAGTATTTAACGAGGTTCGGCAACGTGCCTACGTCCTCGGGGCAAGAGAAAAAGAATTTATTGATTCAACAATCAATTACAACTTATTCCTTCTTCAAGGAATTTCTAAGGGAGATTTTCAGAGGGATTTTCAGGGATGTTCCTTCAATACAATACATGGAGACTCTAGCCCTTATTTATAACCACAGAGTCCCAGGGTTTTAGGAAACCCGGATTCAATTCGACCCCAAATAGAAAAGGAGTCTGAATCTAGAAAGGACGCCAAAACGCATCTGTCAGTCGACCGGCCGGTCGACCGACCCTGTGCTCGGTCGACCGCCCAGTCGACCGGTATCAACAAAGAGCAGCCTTCATACAGTCGGTCGACCGGGCGATCGACCGCTCTTTAGCCATGGTCGACCGGGCGGTCGACTGTTCAACGCCTGTGCACGTCGTGCACACGGTCGACCGAGCGATCGACCGGCCTTCTTTACCGGTCGACCGTGCGGTCGACCGGGAGCTATCATGGCCTACTTTTATGCACTGTTCTTACTCCTTTGATTTTCGACCACTGTGCTATCTACCTCTATCTCTCTCTATCTCTACATTTGGGAACATAGCTTAACGCCAACCAAATACTTAAACCGCGATATCAAGGTGCCCGTGGAAAGATATTCTCATTATTAATTTATTAAGAAAAGAATTGGCTATCATATGAAAAATAAACCAAAATTTCGCCATTGATCAGAAGAAGACTTGCATGCTCAACTGTTGACCCATTCTCCCAGAGACGGGAAATAAACATAAAATTACCTTGTAGAACATAAGATTTATGGATATACCCCAAGACTATAAAAGAACTACAAACCCAAGGTGCTTATGTTGAAGCATAATCGAATTACAGGGAGGCAAAAACAGAGGTCTTCAGCAAAAAATAATTAAAATGACACTATCATAACCCTGATTAAAAATGAGTGTTTCATAAAAAGAGGATTTTGTGAAGATATGCATATTAGAAGCGTCGGTATCCAGTATGAGAACGAAGATGAAAAATCAGCCCCTTGAATCAACAGGCTATCTGCCAGAATTCACATATTTCTTACTGAAAAATTGAAACCACAATTCTTGAATAATAAAAAATAGTGAACCACAGAACATGGCACGAATTAGAAACATGTCCTTCCTAAAGAACTTAGGTCCTATGATTATGCATAGAGGCAAAGTGAAGACCAAAGTAGTTCCCAGACACTGAAGTACCTAAAGAAAAATTAATGAGAAATAATTGTAGGCCAATTTGTGAAGATATTATTATTATAAAGTCATCCATGAAGAAAGAAATTATTAAACAAGTGGTGCAGAGAGTTAACTGCTACCTTAATTCTCATTCTGATAGACTAACCATAACTTCTGAGATTCTAGATTTGCAGGCAATAAAAGAGAACTAAGCATTAGAACTCACCCAGCAGTTGCTGCCACACGTTCTTTTACTGTTGCATCTGCAGGAAGACCCAAGCGGTATACCGGGAATGTTAAAACTACACCTAGATGATTGGATTCCAGCAGCCTAAATGGGCTTGTGAGAACGGCTTTGCCTGTGGCCCTGGCCCTTAATATATTCTCCCGATCCTCCTGCATTGGCAGACAGAAATTTAGTACCAAAGGAGCAGACTAAATGTGAGAAAGAAAAGAAAGGTCTAAGCGGGAGATTTAGACATACCAGACCAGACATCATATCAATGGCTTCAATATAGGAGACAGTCTCTTGAGAGAAAATAACAGGAGCATATTCATCTTTATCAAGTGATGGTTCTTGTTGCATGGTCTTGATTGTCCATCCCTGCAGACTCTCAAACGTCTCTCTTTCAGAATGAAGAACTCGTTGCGCATATGCAACCCCATTCAACAATGGGCGTTCAAATGATGTTCTGTCTGTGTAATATGCAAATGTTCCCTGAAACCAAACAAAGGAAATGGATTATATCTTACTGTTAATGTCTCAACAATAATTAAAAAAAACAATGGAAACAGTGTTTGGTCAGGTGTAACAGAAAATAAAACCAGTGAATGAAATGGATATATCAATCGTGAGAAATTTGAGGGAAAGCCATATATAAATCACTCAATTGAACAAATAGCTATTTGACCGATACTTGGTGCATAAAATATATTTCTGTTAATTCTCAGAGGTAATGTGCCATCCATTTCAATCCATGATTTCTCAGAGCTTTTTTCAAGGGAAGAATCTTCATATCACTAGTTGCAGTGAAAGAAATTTAATCTTGTAGCAGAGGAACTTCGTTCTCTATTCCAGATAAAACTGCTGTTCATGTCTCGCGCACCTAACCAGATGGACCAACAAAATTGCTTACCTAAGCTAAAAAAAGCTCCATGCAATTCAATTTAATGATACATGTGTAAAAAGAAATGGCTGTCTGCTCGAGACTTTATAGTTTACATACATACATTTGGCACCAAGTTCAAAACCACAGATTGACAAAACTTGATATTCGTTATGTCTAATACCAGTAAAAAGCAAGACAATTAAGAAAGTCTTTTCTTTATAGAAAGGATTGTTAGGATTATGATGTGAATACGTCGTGAAGGTTGATTAATGTCAGATTTAGCAGTTTTCTTTTCTGGATCTGTTTTGAGTCCGAGTTGGATTCAAGTTTCCTTTATTCTGATTGAAGGTGTTTTGAGTCCGAGTTGAATTCAAGTTTCCTTTATTCTGATTGAAAGAATTTGTTTAGGACTAGGAGAGTTCTTAGTCTGCAAGTAACCCCTTAAGGGTGGCCTTCAATGTATTCCAAGAGAATCCTATGAATTTGTAATTCCTAAGGGTATAATTCATCTAGGTGAGAAATTCATGAGAGAAACTTAGCCACAAGGGTTCGCTCTTCTTGGCGGCTATCAAGGGCTTGTAACTTCTCAGCGTGAGGTGTAAGTAATTCTTATTATATTCCCCCAAAGTTTTAATAACGTTTCTCCCCCTTCTCTCGTGGACGTACACACGATCTGTTTGATCGGTGGAACCATATTATATTGTGTGTTGGTTTTCTACCTACTTTAAAATATCTTCTTCTATTCTTTAACTTGCCTGAATAGATCCTGTGGTTCATATCTGCTGCGCCGCCCCTGTCGATCTGGTCGTAGGGGCGTCCTCTCCTAAAATCACAACAATTGGTATCAGAGCATACAGATTGTTTTCCAACAATTAGTATCAAAGCAAGGTAACTTGAAGATGTCTGCAATCAAGTTCGATATTCATAAGTTCGATGGCGTCATCAATTTCAGCAGGTGGCAGATTAGGATGAACGCCATCCTTACCCAGAGCGGGTTGAAGAAAGCATTACTCGGGAGGGAGAAAAAATCTCAAGACATGAAGGAAGAAACTTGGCAGGAGTTGGATGAGAAAGCCTAGTTGGATGAGAAAGCCTTAACAGATATTCAGCTTTACTTGACGAACAAAGTGTTGGATGAGTTTTCTACGGAGAAATAGCGTCCTCGATGTGGGAGCGACTTCAAGATCACTATCTGAAGAAGTCGTTGGCGAATCGGTTGATTATGAAGCAGCATCTCTTTCTTCTTCGCATGCATGAAGGTACACTTATCAAGTCTCACATTGCAGAATTTTCCTCTATTATCAGTGATCTAGATAAGTTAGAGGTTAACATAGAAGATGAGAATCAAGAACTTCTATTAATGTGTTCTTTACCTTCTTCATATAAGAGCTTTAGGAAAGCTATCTATGGAGACAAGTCAACAATCAAGGTCAATGGTCAAGGAGTATCTACTCAATAAGGACATAATTGACACCCAATTGACGGGTGAGTCTCATCATGATGATTTCGGGTAAGTTCAAGAGAAGTGTAACATTGGAAGTTTCACGGGTAACTCAAAAATACAAGAATTTGACGTGCAACTATTGTCACAAAAAGAGGCACATTAGATTTGAGTATCGTCTTCGAAAGAAGAAACAATCAGATGCTAATGTTATTGAACTGGTTGAAGAAGATAAAGAACAGTGCGACGTTCTATCTGTTACAGACAGACCAATTGGTAACAAAGATAGATGGGTCATAGATTATGAATGTTCACAGCATATCAGTTCCAATAGGAAGATGTTCTCTTCATACACTTCGGTTCAAGGGAGAGAAGTCTTCATGGAGAATTCCGCTACAAGTAAGGTGATTGGCGAAGGAACAATCCGGTTTCGGTCTCATGATGGATGCATCACTACTCTTCAAGGCGTTCGTCATGTTCCGAATCAAGGTACAATCTCATCTCTCTTGGAGCTCTTGGAGCCTTACATAGAGAAGGGTTCTGCGAAAGGTGATCTTATGGAAGTTTCCAAAGAGACCCATGTGATGTTTCAAGCCGAACGTGTCGTCAATGTATATATGTTGCGGAATTCAGAGGATACAATTGGTGAATTGCAGTTATCCTCGGCTTCAAAAGTGGTGGTTGTGGAACAATCGGAGACTACGACGGATTCGAGCTCGGATGTTCAATTGTACCCCGAATGAAGATTGGGATTAGGCGTGCCACAAGGTAGTCCAGATCGTTACTTCTATGGTGGAGCAAATTTACATAGATCTTATGTATATCAAGGAGATCATTGGGTGATAAAATTCAGGTTTGGCATGAACCTATTTGACCTAATCAAGATGTGAACCCCATAAGGGGGTTATGGAGAAGAGGGAGTGAGATGGAGATAAAGTCAAGTTTGTTCAATTGTGCGTGGATGCGAACACATGAAACATAGTGGCTATTCTCGGACTTGGACGTATTCAAGTCAAGGGGAGATTGTTAGGATTATGACGTGAATACGTCTGAAGGTTGATTAATGTCGGATTTGGCAGTTTCCTTTTCTGGATCGGTTTGAGTCCGAGTTGAATTCAAATTTCTTTATTATGATTAAAGGTGTTTTGAGTCCGAGTTGGATTCAAGTTTCTTTTATTCTGATTGAAGGAGTTTGTTTAAAACTAGGAGAGTTCTATGGTCTATAAATAACCCCTTAGGGGTGGCCTTCAATGTATTCTAAGAAAATCCTATGAATTTATAATTCCTAAGGGTGTAATTCATTTAGATGAGAAATTCGTGAGAGAAACTTAGCCACAAGAGTTCACTATTCTTAGTAGCCATTAAGGGCTTGTAACTTCTCAACATGAGATGTAAGTAATTCTTATTGTACTCCCTCAAAGTTTTAATAAAGTTTCTCCCCTTCTCCTGTGGACGTATACACGATCTGTTTGATCGGTGGAACCACGTTATATTGTGTGTTGGTTTTCTACCTACTTTAGAGTATCTTCTTCTTCTCGTATTCAAGTTGCTTTAGTAGATCCTGTGGTTCGTATTTGCTGCGCCGCCCCAGTCGATCCGGTCGTGGGGGCGTCCTCTCCTGAAATCACAACTGGTATCAGAGTATACAGATTATTTACCAACAAGGACATGCTTTTGTTGGTCTTTCATAATCTATTCTGTAACAAGTCATTCTAGATGTGCCTTCTAGCAAACTTTCATCAAACCTGACCAAATCTAAAACCAGCAAAGGAGAGAGAAAAAGAAACTAGAATTTTATCTGGGAACTATAAGGGTAACTTATCCGAAAGTACTTCAAACAATTTAAATCATCACTCATCAGGCCTTGTAAATAAAACCAGCAAAATTATATTTTTAAAGCGTAACAAAAACATTCTCTATGAAATGAAATTAAAAAAAACTGAAACTAGAAAGGAAAAAGGAATAGCTTTCGGGACCAACAAATCATGCATGAATACAACTAGCATCAGCAAAGGATCAAAAAAAACCCAAGAAAGTATGCGTAGTAAAGAAGCAAGAGTAGAAATCAATTAGAATAGATAATAACATATTAATGTCTGGATGGATAAATGTCTAGCCGTCCCCTTTCCAAGAAAAAACAAAGCCAACCCAGATCAAGAAATCACAAAAAAAAAAAAGAATAACTGGTTGCTTTTTCAAGGAGAAAGAGAAAAAATAATGTTTTATGTACAAACACTTGCTTGCATATTAAAGAACCAGAGCAATAATTGAATTTCTCGTCAGCGAGAATTTTACAGAACTAAAGAAGAAGGCTGACCTGATCCATGGCAGTTGGGTTCTTGAGAAAATGGAAGGTGGAGACCAAGATTGCGAGAGCATGGACATGGTTGACGCTCACACGGAACTGCTCCTGCAGCATCCTCGCCCTCTCGTCGCACATCGTCACAAGGTGTCCCTGGCCTTCTTCATGCTATCCCTTCGAAAATACCAATGCAGCGCAATGCACATCGACACCGAGACCGCCACCCACAGCACCATCACCGCCGTCCGATTTCTCCACCATTTCCCCCTCCCTCCTTCTCCTCCTCCGGCCATCTCCCAACCCATCAGCCCCAATTCCTTCAAACTCCACAAATTCTTGAGTTTGAGCAAAAAAAAAAATAAAAAAAATCCTTATCTATTCACTGCTGCTACTCTTTTATCTACGCACTGCTACAACATTGGGTTGCGATAAAGAAAGTAGTACTGTGTGTGTTGAAGGCGTGGGTCGAGTTCTTCTCAAAAGAAGCAAATGCCCTCAAAATAATCACTGCTTTGCTTAGTTTAAAAATTGTGGGGGGCAAATCAGTGCACGCTTCTATCTACTCTCCAATTAAAATAAAGAAAGAATCTGAGAGGTCGAAAAAGAAGATGAAGAAGAAGAATTCATTTTTCTTTTTTTTGAGGTCATGGGTAAATTCATTTTCGAATTAGAAAATTAGAAAGCGAGGAGATTAGATGCGAGGAGATCGAGAGAGTGCAATGTATTGAGAGAAGGAAATATTCGCGACATCGCACTTTACCGAAGCGAGGTGAATCAAATTGCGAAGATACGCTGCGATTAAAATAAAAAGAAACCCCCAACGCCTTTCCTAATTATTATTCGTCCCCACGGTTTTTTTTTGTTTTTTTTCCCAGCGGTCGTCTCCACAACTATTATTATATTCTCCGCTGCCGCCCTTCTTCTTGGCCCCTTCAAGTTCTCTTTGGCCATTGCTCTTTAAAAAAAAATGAGAAATTTTTTTCTCTGTTTGTTTGGAGTTCTTGAAACTTGACCTCAATTTTGGACTTCGAGACTTCGATCTGAGCTCAGCGCTCGAAAGGTTTGGACTTTGACTCCAGCCGATGTTGAAGAAGCTCGATCAGCACTGAGAACCCCACTGAAACTGAGCTCGGAATCTCAAACGACTTTTGAAATTAGGCGGGATTAAATCCCGAAACCGATATTGTTCCACTGTTTCAGAGGAAGCTTCTATCTTTCCCTCACTCAATTCCCGCCGATTCTTTGAAGCGGCCGGAGCTCTGTGATCCGTACAGTATGGCGGACTAGCGTTAGGGTTTCGCTTTCTGGAGCAACAACAGTCGTCTCCTCCGTCTCTAAGGGGGAGAGACGAAGGCAGCAGAGGAAGAGGAAAGAAAAGAGCAATCTCGTCGACAGGGACTCGCATAAGCTGGTTCCGAAATTACCTCACTGCCCCAATGCCGCGGCGGAATAGCGGTGAACAATGAGAAGCATTTCAGTCTTTTCATACGAAGCGGAGGTACTATTGGCGGGAGTTGTTAGGGGCATTCTCGGCAGGGTGGGGGGCGTTGCCGGAGTGGGAGCATTAAATGACAATTTTGCCCTTCATTACTCCCGTTACCCCCGACATTAGCGTGCTCGGACCCTGAGTGACACAATTATGCGGAAAGCCTGAGGGCAGTTTCGAGATTTACCACCGCCCCGGCGGTTGCGAACCTCGTCTGCGGTAGTAGAATCAAGCGGGTGTTTGGGGGGGGGGGGGGCGGGGGGGGGGGGGGGGGGGCGGGGTGGGGCTGTAAGGTTGTGGTCACCGCAGCTTTTATCGGTTCATTCGCGGGGCCAACAGCTGGCTGCTTTTAGGTGTCATGGGGAATGGTATTTAAATATGTTCAGATTATGGGGCACTTTGTTCGGACTAATGAGATAACATAATTGCAACAGAGAGTGGATAGTGCGGTTATTGCGTCTGTTTGTTTCCTAAAATGAGAATGAGAAAAATGAATTATAACAAAAAAAATATATTATATTTTAAGTTATTTAATTGGTAAAGCGAAAGTATATATAAGAAAATAGGAAATTATATTGTGTTTTACGGTATTGGTTAGTAATATAATAGCATAGGTGAAAAAATTGACCACAAAATTAACTGTAATAGTGATTTAAATATTATAAATACTATTAAATTAAATTCTATTAATAAATTTAAGATAAAATATTAATAATCTTAATTTTTTATTTATAACAATAATATTAATAAAATATTAGTATACTTTAGTAAAATATTACTAAAATATTAACTAAATAAATAATTAAAAAATTAAGAAAATCTAAAGAACATTAATAAAATTTTAAGAATATTAAAAATTCTTAAAAAATAATAAAATATAGCTATAATATTATAATATTATAAAATACCTATAAATTAATATAATATTTAAAATTTTTAAATATTATTGTAATATTATACAAATATAAAATTACAAAAGTAAAATATAATTATAATTTTAATAATAAATTATTATTATAATATTATTATAATGAATTATTGTTACAATATTCACATAATAAAATAATAATATAATAATAAAGTATATTATAATATTAATAAAGTAATTATTTATATTAAAAATAAATAATTAAATATATATTAATTTATATTAAAGTATAATATTGTTATATTAATAAAATATTAACTCTAAATAAAATATTTAAAAATTGGTATAAGTATAAATAAAATAATAAAGTATTAAATAACAACATTAAATTAAAATATTAATTAAAACAATAAAATATTAAATATTAAAACAATATTAAAAATAATAAAAAAGTAAAGATTAAAAATATAAAATAATTAAATAAGAAATTAAATACTATTAAAAAATATGTTAAAATATTAAATATTTAATATTATTAAAATATATATTGATTATCAAGTAACTGCTTTGAACTGCAAGTGTACTAAAAGTGGGATTTACACGACCACAAAATTAACTGTAGCAACTGTAAGTCAAAAAATATGGGTATAAAAGTGAGATTTACATGACCACAAAATTAACTGTAGCAACTGCAAGTAGGAAAATGAGAGTTGCATTTTGCAAGTTGTTTTTTAGCGAAATAAACAGCGAAACATGAAAAAGAAGTTTTACGACTTACGATTTGTGACGTTTTGCGGCGAAACAAACAGGCCCTTAATTTCAAAAAAATTATAAGTATACTTATTAGTTAGTAAATTTAGTAAATTAGTAAATAGATTTTTTTTCAAATTATCCTAAATATATTTATATTATATGGGAGCCGGTATTGCCATCTCAAGAAGCGAGAAAGGCCTCCCAAAAAAAGTACAAGTGTTCACCCTTGATGAAAATTTCAAAAAGTCTTTGTCTTCTTCCTCCTTCCTTCCTCCTTCCTCCGATCTCCCTCCTCCTCCTTCTCCGGTAACCCCCACTCCCTAGCGTGCCCCGTCCTCCCATCCCCTCCCCCCTCGGCCTCCCCCAGCCCCTTCCGCTTCCCCTCCTCCTCCCATCCCCGACCTCCACCGATCTCCCCACCTCCTCACCTCCCCCCATCTCCCCCTCCCCCGCCGATCTCTCCTCCTCCCCACTCCCCAGCGTGCCCCGTCCCCCCATCCCCTCCCCCTCCCCGGCCTCCCCCTAACCCCTCCATCTTCCCCTCCTCTCCCCTCCTTGACCTTCACCGATCTCCCTACCTCATCCCTCTCGCCTCTTCCTCCTCCTCCCCCCACTGATCCCCCTCCCACTGTCTCCTCCCTGTCTGTTCAACCGAAATTCGGCCGAACAGACCGGGGCAGGGGGAGGGGAAGAAGGGGAGGAGAGGAGGAAAGGGGAGATGGGGGGAGGAGGAGGGAGAGGGGTTCGCCAGAGGGGGTGTGTCGTCGGCGGGGGAGGAATGGAAGGGAGAGAAGGAGGAGAAGAAGAAAAGGGCATTTTGGGGGGTTTTGGGGTTTTTTTTTTTAGGGGGGGCTTTATCCAAATTTCAGGGTGCCCTAATCCTAGGGGTGCTTTTCTGACAGTATCCGCTCTCATATTCTACACACCCAATTTAAGTGTAAAATTCAGTTATATCCCAAATTTGAAATTAATTCTCCCTCCTCTCTCTTTCCTTCCATCTCAAACCCCAGTACCTGCCCAACATTTGTTCTTCAGAAGACTTTACCCATGATAGTTACCGACCCTGACTATAATAGTTATCGACCCTGACAATGATTGGAGACTTGCTAGTAGGAGTACAAACGGGCCAGGTCTGGCCCGGCCCGGTCCCGAACCCGCCGGGTCGGGCCAAGCTCGGACTTGCCCGAGAAAACCGGGCGGCCCTGCCCAGGCTCGGTCCCTCGAGGGACTCGGGAACGACCCGGGGTCCTTGGTGGTCTGCACCCAGCCAGGCCCAGCCGGTTTTTATTTAAAAAAACCCTATTAAAATAATAAATATGTTTGGATTTATACATTTTCAAGTCCCCAATTTGGCATTGTGGTTTGGGCACTTGGGTTGGATGATGGAAGTCATGGTTTGAATACTAGCCAAAGCAAAATTTTTTTATAATTTAAAAAAAAAAGAGAAGGTGGGGGTGGTGGGCGGGGATGGGGGACGGTGGCAGCCGCGGAGGTGGAGGGGGTGGTGGGCACGGAGGTTTTGGGGGGGGGGGGGGGGGGGTCGTGCCGAAACCCGGGTCATTGACTGCATTTGTCCCACCCGGGCATGCCCCGGGTAGAGGGGAAGGACTGGGCCGGGACTAGGCCCGGGTCACCCGAGCCGAGCAGGACAGATCCGTGCGGGTTGCCGGGCCGACCCAACCCGTTTTGCCCCCCAACTTGCTAGCTGATCATAAAGAGAGACAAAAAAGAAAAGAAAAGAAATTGAAGAGGATCAAGCAAAAACAGAGTTCATATCTTGATCCATGTATGCAACTATGGATTTGCTTGATTTCCATGGTCTAGGCTTCTCTTCACCAAAGCTGCAAAGCATGATATAATACTTTCTCCCTATATGCTCTAGTGTTTGCTTTACTGAGAACAATGCTGTGTGTGTGTGTGTGTGTTGTGTGTGATTCATATTTGTGTGTTTGGCAACATTTTTGTTGGCTTCTTGCCTATTTGGATGTGTGTGAGGCAAGCTTGTGAACAAAATCTGTGTTATGTCCCAGTTTTGGCTAGGAAATTCACAATGATTCTTTTAGTTGAGCTATTTAGGGAAGATAGAAATGGAGATTGATAGATGAGTAATTGAGAGAATTTTGAAGTTGAAGAAAAATTAAAGTTATAGGGGTTTGGCGTACTTACTGTTGGAATATAAAGAATATATATATGTGAATCTTTGAATTGAATTATGGCGAGATCCGTTGATCGAATCAATTGGATGATGGTTGGAGTGTGTTCTCCTTCCAATGGGGATGAACGTGGTATATTCACATGTTCAATTCCGACTTCGAATGAATGAGATATTTAAGTCTAAAGATTGCCTAATTCAAAGCAAAAATAGGACTAAAGGTAGCTAAAGGCATTTAGTCCCACATTGGCCATGGGATGAAGAAGTTCGTAGTGTTTAAATAGAGAAAATTGAGAACAAAGGGCGTGCCCTTTGTGGGTACTTGCAGTTTTCGCGCGCGATTCGGAGGGAACCATGTCTTTTTGAATCAGGTCTCACAGGTATGGGTTATGTGAAGCATACCCGCTCTACTATCCAGATCCGAACCGGGCCGCCAACGGACCCGCCCCGCTATCCGGATTCGAACCCCTCCAGTTGGACAGCCAACAGTTGCGACTATTGGGTCGAACCATTGCAACTAGGGGTGCCACCGGATACGGATTATCCGCGGATATCCGCATCCGAATCCGCCTCAATCCGGATACGGATATCATTTTTTCACATCCGTCAATATTCGTATCCGTATCCTTATTCGAAAGGTAGGTGCGGATACGGATATGGTAAAAGTAATATCTTATTCGTATCCGATCCGATATCCGAATGTTGCGTGCTTCATAATGATATCGGTATGGAGAAGACTATTCTTTAATGGAATAAGGTATTAAATTTTGATATTTTGAGTTGGTGAAAAAGTAATAGTGAAAAGTATTCGAATCTTGCAAGAGCACCACATGATATTTCGAGTATTTCGACATCAACCATGCCATCCGAATCGGCATTTAGCACCGGAGGACGTGTAATCTATTGTTATAGAAGTCAAATGACAATGAATACGATGAATGTATTAATACGTACACAATAATATCATAGCATGTATCACATTTAATATTGTAATAGATGAGATAAAAAAGTAATATAAGTATTTCTGTTTAATTTATCTTTAACCATATCCATTTTTAATATATCCGATTAGTATCCGCATCCGATCCGCTAATATCCGATTTATATCTGATATCCGATTTTGGCGGATACGGATATCATTTTTTCACATCCGCCAATATCCGTATCCGTATCCGTATCCGAAGGTTGGGTGCGGATATGATATGATAGAGATAATATCCGATCCGTATCCGATCCGATGGCACCCCTAATTGCAACGGTTCAGACCGAACCGTTGCAACCTTTCGTTGGGTTCGGACCCGTTGGCCCCTCCTGGAGCGCTATAAATAGCGCTCCAGTTTCTCATTCTAAAAACACCAAAAACGAAAATCTCTTCTCTCTCTGAGTTCTGAACTGGAAGTGAGTTATTGCGTTCTGAACTGGGAGTGGAGTTCTGAAGTGACTTCCAACGGGAAGTGGGAAAGTAAGTTTCCGAAACGACTTCCAAAAGAGATTCTGCATAAATTCGTTCTGAAAAAGGGCTCAGAAAATTCAACAGATTCTTTAATAGAATTGTTGTCTGAATCTGGACTTCTGAAGAAGAATATTCTTCAACCTTCCTTCTTGCTCTACAGTGGGTGCTCCTCCAAAGTAAAGGCAAATATTCTCCCGAAAATTTATCTTTGTCCCGCTGCTTTAACGATCCTGTAAAGGTACTGGTTAACTACGGTTCGACCGTACGGTGATTTGGTAGTACTATCCAAATACCGTGAATGAGTGTTGTATCTTGGGAGATCAACGTCCAGTAACCCGTTAGCACCAGTGCGGGGGACGTAATTGTCTTAAGGAGATTCGCTCTAAGCGTACCTCACTCCAAGTACTGTATAAGTGAATTAATTTCTTTATACAGGGGATATACTGATATTCCGTATATCGAGACTGATTTAGATTCAGTCTAGTTGGTGTTTAAACCAAGGAAGGAAATTGAAAGGTGGTTCTTAAATTAAGGAACGTTCTATTGAACGGAAAACCTCCCACCTGATATTTGCCGACCTGGCCAATTAGATTGTTGATATTTCAGTGATTTTGAATAGTTGTCAGATTGATTCCTGTTAAGCAGAAACCAATACTTACTAATTATATGGCTACACTAACTAATTGTTGCGGTAAAATTATAACATTTGAAAAATTAATTTTATATTTTGAACTTTTCATTTGAGGATAAAACTGTACAAAAAATCTTAACTTATTTTTTGAAGCTATTACACTTTTATGGGTTTAAATAACCGCACTCGAAAATGGATGTGGTCAGAGGTGTACATGGGGGTGCAGCTGAGTCTCAGTTTCCTTCTATTTCTAACAGTGCATGTACTGATAAAATACAGCAGCGCATAAGTAGTGAGTATATACTGTTTTATTTCACAGACTGCAGCTGAATCATAGGATTTTTTTTTTTTTGGCAGAAGAGATACTTATACTAAAGATTTATAGATCTTATCACCCAATGTTGTTTGATTAAGAGAATAGTAGGGGGTTTATGAGGATACAATCACTTCTTTTTGTTTAGTGATTAATAGACCACTGGCTTGATAAGCACTACTCTTCTTTTGTTGAATTTGATCACAATACATTTGAGTTTGATTAGGTTACAATTAGGATTACTAGATCATGAATAATGCTAAATAGAGCACACCACATGGACCACTACTTTCTAGTAGGAGGGGATAGAAAAATAGAAAAAAGAAATGTATATTTTTTGAGACACTTGCTATGCTAATTCTGAAGTGTTATATGACAGAAGCACTGGCCATTGGTCTAAATATTACTACTCTTTGCTAATCCAAGGCTGAGTACTTAAGATAACCCAGATGTTGAGTTCAACATTCTTATATGTGAGAGAGATTTTCTGACACGATTGATCAGACAATCAACCTCACACCACAAGCGAAATGATATCTTAATTATCTTGTGATAATTGAAGATTTCAACATAGTAAACAGATGGATACAAAGGTTTTTACGTGAAAACTCAAATTGAGAAAAATCAAGGGGAGGAGGAAGTCTCTATAGTCCCAATGTTACAATGAATGAATTATGCGGAATATTGTTGTGTTTACAACTTCTCGGATGTGACCCTTCTCGATGGACATCCAAGCGCATAAACACCCTGTGTCGTTATAATTGATGGGGCGGATATTTCAGATCTCCATAACGCATGATTTGCACGTTACGATTTCCTCATAACTGCTCAGATAACACACCTGATTGTTGGGATTGATATGCAGAGATATTTGCCACTATCCATCACTGCCCTACTGAAATAGGACGTAGGGATACTCTGACAGCGTAACTGACTCCATGAATCAGGGAATCATGCCGCTGAGCTGTATTCGGCATAGAGGCAGGAGTATTCGCAGAGAGCCTTTGCTGTAGGGTCGGGGCTTTCGACTAGTGGAATAATTCCGCCCAAGTTGAATATATTCGGGTGAATAATCCCGGATAGATGAAGTCAAAGAGGGACCTGACAGTTGCGAATGTCGGAGAAGGACCTCGGGTCGAGTGCGGACTCGGGGCAAGGCCCGAGGCTTTCTCCTTGGACCCGCAATTATCCAGCTGGTATGTCAAGTTTGTTGTTCGTTTGAGATGCTTCTGATGCGGTGAACACATATCACGATCTTGATGAGAATCAAAATCCGATCACTGCATTATATTATGAAGATCCTTTTGCATGTTGATACGGTGCTCAAGAAGAAGAGAGAATGGAAGCTAAACTGGGAGTTTCCACGCCATAGTAACCCAATCTGTCTCATTCCTCTTCCAAAGCAACACGTCAATGCTCAAGAAACTTTTCTCGCTCCGTGTTATTGTCCCACGAGTGTTGTCACAAATACCATGGGAGTCCAAAAAATAACTAAAATTAACAAAGAGATTGTTAACGAACTCATTAACAATTTCCTTCCCCATAAAACACACACAAAAAGAATCTAATCATGCTGACTCAAGATTCAACCAACGAGATTTCTACGGATTGTACAGTGTTCAGAAACCCACTACTTTTGATATCGGGGCTGTTGGTTGCAAGGAAGTGGGTGGAAGTAAGGAAATAGGGAAATATAATTGCTCACTTCCTATCTATCCAAACACCGGAAAAGGAAAATAAGAAAACCTCTTTTCCTTTATCTTTCTCTTTTACACAATCATTTCCTCACTCCCAGAGTGCTACAGTTAATTTTGTGGTTATGTAAATCTCATTTGTAATAAATTGTAGCACAAAACAGTTAATTTTTTGACCATGTAAATCTCACTTGCATTATAATTACAGTCTATTTTTATTTTTCTTAATTAATTTTATTTTAATATTATTTTACGGTCAACTTTGTGGTCAACTTTTCCACTTCCACTTTTACATTACCATCCAAAAACCAGAAAAGACAAAATATTTTCAAACCACACTTCCCAACAACATCCAAACACCGGAAAACTTACTAACCAATTTTCAAGTTCCAAAGGGAATTATTACTACTTCCTCAATTCCTCACCTCCTCACTTCCACCCTTAACAAAACAGGCCCGATATAGTTTCATCACCTCAATTAGAACCCAAAGAGTTGGAAAAGATTCCCAGTCCCTCACTTTACAACGCTAGTCAGGTTGGCTCGCATGTAATGTGGGTGTACCAAGGGTGCGTTTCTTTGCAAGGAAGCGGGCGGGAAGTAAGGAAATGGAGAAATATAATTGCTCACTTCCTATCTACCAAACACCAGAAAAGAAAAATAAAAAAAAACTCTTTTCCTTTTCTCTTTTCTCTTTTACGCAACAATTTCCTCACTTTCAGAGTACTACAGTTAATTTTGTAGTGATGTACATCTCAATTGTAATAAGTTGTAGTACAAAACAGTTAATTTTTAATCATGTAATCTCACTTGCTATCTAATTACAATCCTTCTTTTATTTTTCTTAAAAATCTAAATTTAATAAAAAATTTACATTTTTATATTGTCAAGAAATAATTGAGCTTAATTGTATACTTTCAATTGGTATGAAAAAAAAAATAT
Source organism: Agave tequilana (assembly GCA_038442645.1). Lineage (NCBI taxonomy): Eukaryota > Viridiplantae > Streptophyta > Magnoliopsida > Asparagales > Asparagaceae > Agave > Agave tequilana. The sequence continues at coordinate 2,726 of JAVJIF010019388.1, read as the reverse complement.
TAGATTTTAATGTTTCAAGGAATTTTGAGCTTAATTGCATATCTTCATAAAGATTTTGAGTTTATAAGATTTATATATGCATAGTTATGTTTTTGCATATATTAAGTTTAATTTAGTTTAATTTAATTGGTATCTAGAGCTAGGTGGTTTTTCAATTGGTATCAGAGCCTACGCTCCTGATACTTAGGCTTAACATCCTAAGAGTGAGATCCATTTGTTTGCTAATCTATTGTTTGCATTTGTTGTTTGCACACTAACATCCTTTGGGCCAACAGTCTTCACTGATACCGAACCAATTGGAGATGGTGGAGTAGCATCAGCCTCCACCCGCTGCGATACTTCCTTGGTCTCCGTCCTCTCCACCTGCTGAGAGACGGTAGACTTCAACACTGAAGTCTCATCAAACGTGACATGCCTACTCAACACGATCTTCTTATTTTCGGGGTCCGCCTCTCATATTTCTGTTGACACCCAAAAACACAAACTTCTTTGCTCGCGGATCCACCATGCCATCTTTGGCGCTGAAGTAGGTCGGACTTCCAAATTCCCGCAGCAAATCATGATCTTGAGCAGCTTTTTCAGACCAAATTTCCAATGGAGTTTTACCTCCTATCGCAGTCGATCCATTTATGAGATGGCTAGCATACACAATCGCCTCAGCCCAAAACGATTTGTCTAATCTTGTATTAGACAACAAGCACTGAACCTTCTCCAGTAAGGAACGGTTTATTTCCTTAGCCAACCCATTTATACCTTCTGTGAAGTGAGTACCTATACCAGTATTCTGGTCAAATCGTAGTTAGGATTGGTTCATGTCTCTTTCAACATTACCAATCTGTAGCTCCAATCTTCTTACATGTCTGCTTCTCCATTCTTCCTTTCTGCTTCACCAACATATCTAGGGCTTCACACCTTTGTCTCAAGTGATATATCCAATAATGCCTAGATAAACTATCAATAAAAGAGACAAAGAACCTGTGACCTCTAAGCGATGCAGTCTTAGCAGGTCCCCAAACGCTTACGTGAACACAATCAAGAAGACCTTCTGAGCGGTGAGTACTGGTGCTGAATTTCACCTTCTTCTTATCCAGAACGCTGTGTTCACCTTCCAAGTTGCAGGTAGCAGCACCTTCCAATGATCCCTTCTTTGCAGGAGCTTGCAAAGACCTTTCGCTTCCTTGTTCAACCTTCACCTGTCAGACCTTTGTGCAACCATCATCTGAAGAACTAGAAGTCTCCACCTGATCTGTAACCGTACTACCCTTCAAAGTAGTAGAGATTTCCTCGGCGGACGCCCTTCATAATCACCATTGAGCCTTTGGTCATTTTGAGAACACTATCTCATATAGATACCACAAGGCCCAATGCTTCCAAAGCACCAACATAGATAAGATTCCTTTTGAGTTGAGGTATATACCCTCCTCCTTCATTCTCGTACTATCCCATCTTCCATCTTGATACGGACTGTACCCATCCCTTCTATATTACACGGATGATCATCACCCATGACCGTGTGTAACATCCATCTAGCTTCTCAAAACTAGAAAAACCAGGCCCTGTTCGGGCACACATGATAGGTAGCTCCGGTATTTAAGATCCACTCAGCCTTATCTGAGTAATCAACAGTAGGAGTAGTAACAGAGAAAAAGAAAAACCGATGAGTCTGAATCCAATCCATCCGCCTGTGCGAGATTCGCCTCGGTCTTTGACTCCATCTTCTTACCTTTGGCCTTCGGGCAATCAACTTTACAGTACCCTAGTTCCTTGCACAAGGCGTACTGGGTCCTCTTCAGATCTCTGAAGTCTGATCTGGACTTTGACCTTCCATGATCATCTCTTCCCTTCCTATTAGAACTTCTGCCTCTTACCGCCAATACCTCTGCTGTTGTGTTCTCCGAAGAAGACAATCGATCCTGTCTCCTTGCTTCATAATCACAAGAGCAGCAGACACCTCACTGTAGTTAAGAGAATTTCTTCCATTGATCAATGTAAGAGTAAATGTCTCATACTCTTCCCCAGGAAGAGAATTCAATAAGATTACCGCCTTATCCTCTTCATCGATCTCCACATCCACATTAATTAGATCTGTAAGAAGCTTCGTGTAGCGATTCAAGTGTTCATTGATGGAGCATCCTCTTCGCATCTGAAAACTATAAAGCTTACTCTTCAACTGCAATCGCGATTCTATACTTTTCGTCAGATACTTCTTCTCCAGGATCTCCCACAGCTGCCTCGCAGATGTCTCATGCAACACATGATACTTGATGTTTTGTGTCAGACAAGACCTGTTCAAGCCACACGCCATACGGTTCATCTTGTCCCAATCTTCTTCTGTCGTTGATGCGCGCTCTTCTCCAACCGTAGAGTGTCTTCGAGGTTTGATGCCGTCAGCACATCCATCACCTCACACCTCCACATGCCGAAGTTGTTCATGTCGTTGAACTTTACCACATCAATCCTCAGCGGATGTGGATTCATGGATGTACCTTCTCCAGCCATCTTCTCAACTGATTCCTCAAACCAATGCGGAAACAAACGAAATTAGATAAAACAAACTAGATAAAGATAGGATCTTTACCTCCACGCGAAACCCTCGAAGAGTTTCCGAAGCAATCTACTCCTTCAAATTGATTCCTCGAGCAATCTACATGCTGTTTTGAGATCGACACACGATCCCACAAACAGTCCCAACGCCGCTCTGAGATCGACACACGATCTCCGCCAAA